>CAUYQG010117627.1:0-32140 GCA_963574415.1 Tarsius wallacei
AAAAAAGATACCTGCACACATATGTTTATCGCAGCATTGTTCACAATAGCAAGAACATGGAACCAACCGTGCTGCCCATTGAAAGAGGACTGGATTTTAAAAATGTGGTACATCTACACAATGGAATATTATTCAGCCATAAAGAAGAACAGAATCATGAACTTTACAGCAACCTGGGTGGACTTAGAGTCTCTAGTACTGAGTGATCTTTCACAGAAACAAAGAACTGAGTATCACATGTTCTCACTCATAAGTGGATCTTGAACAACTATCGTAATACTATAAGAAAAAGATTGACAGTAGCGGGAAACTGCAGAGGTATGGGGGTGTGGGGAGGTGGGATTGGCAGTAGTGGGAATCTGCCTGGGGAAGGGGAGGCACATCTCATCTATAAGGGTAACTGCACCATGAATATTTGTATACCTAACCCTGAATTGTATCCTACAAATTTTTAATAAAAAATTTTAAAAAAAGAAAAAAGAAAAATGAATGATTTTATCAAAAGACAACTGCATTCATATGTTTTTTTATTGCAGCTCTTTTTATATTTACTGCATGGAATTAACTGAGGTATCCATCAGTGGTTGACTGGATAAAGAAAATGTGAGATATATATATTACACACAAACACACACACACACACACACACACACACACACAGACACAAACACACACACACACATACCATGAAATAAACACTATGCAGTCATGCAAAAGAATGAAATCAAGCTCTTCACAGCAACATGGATAGAGTTGGAAGCAATTATCCTGAATTAAATAACTGAAAAACAGAAAACAAATACTGCATGTTCTCACTTATTATAGTAGCTAAATAATGAGTGAAAAGTTGAAAAACTACCTACCATGTACTATGTTCACTATTTTGGTGATGGGTTTACTAGATCCTCAAAACTCAGAGTTATGCAATACCCATGTAACAAACCTACACATATACCCTCTGAATTAAAAATAATTCTTTTAAAAGCCTCAATAATTTTATCCACTTAAATCTTGTTATTTTATGTATAATTTTTTCTGTGATCTGATATCATCTTTTTTAGAAGTTGAGCTATAAGTGAAATATATTTTATTTTGATACATTGATCAAGTGTAAGATTACACAACTTTATGCAAAAAACATCATGTAGAAGAACCAATGGATAAAACTTAAATACCTTTAAAACCAAACCATAGTGTCCCCACAAAATCCCATGTGAAATCCCTATTTTCACTGTTGCATATGACTTTTTAGATTTTGTACACACATGTGTTAAAAAGAAAATCATCACTCTTAGTCCAAGACAACTAAATTCTGATATGAACTCAGACACTAACTTGTTATGTGATGGTAGCAAGTAAGTCTTCATCTCTAAGCTTCGGCTTTCTCACACATAAAATAATGAGGTTGGATGAACTGATCCCTAATGTTCCCTGTAATTGTGATAAATTATGTGTCTATGGAGCTAAATCACTTGAGTTTCAAAAAGTGAAACTCAGTTATAAAATTGTATCAGATCAAATTTTGCTTTCTGCTTAAATACTAGGATATCATATATTAAATATAACCTTTCAAGAAACTGATGCTACTTTGTCACCAAAGACATCAAATAATAAAATGTAAGATGAAGAAGACAAATCATGAGTTCCTAGAAAATATAGTTAAATAAAATGCTTGATTGGGCATAAAAATCAACTGAGGAGCTTGTTTAAATGGAGGCTTCTGAATTTCACTCTCAAAAAATTCGGTTATATCAACATTTCAAACTTCTTCCATATTCCAACTGACCCTGATGCCTGTGGGTCCTAGGGCAACATCTGAAAGACAATGAGGTAGAAAAAAAAATTAAACTAAATTTAAAAAAGGAAATCATGTACCTCTGATAGACCGAAAATAATGAATTACATTAAGACTTGCTTATTTGAAAAGGTGAAATCCTGAGCAATACTTTTCTTTCTTCTAGTCATATTCTGAAATCTATTTGGCTACCTAGAAAGCTGTAAATGTATAGTGTTTTATGGGTTATATGCTACATCAAATGAACTGTCATGAACAACCAACCAGGGCAAAGGACATAAGATATTCAATTTTTAAGTGCAAAGAAACCACCTCTGCATTAACACGGAAGAGAATTGACAGTTGAATTTAGAGATTTTTCTCATGGTTAATGTCATTGAATAATTTTCATTTCCCAATCTGTGGAATTCTAGTCTAGTCTCTGCCAGTATTTATTTTACTATGGGCAAGTCATTGAATGTTTCTGGGTTCACCCTTTTTCAGCAGTATTATGATAAATAAGATGATATTCAGATTTTATTTGTTTGAAAGACAGCTATTTCCCAATGCTAATGTGGAAACATTAAGCAGTTTAAAACAGGTTTTGAAGTAAAATACAGTTATTCACTCTGAAACAGTGGCCAAGGTCCTGGTTCTGCCAACATAATAGATCACATGTGTTCCATTTCTTTTGAAATATACATACAACTGTGCTTCACCCTACCCATCCCAGCCCTGCACCTTACCAACGCATATCACCTGTCTGTGTCTCCACCTGCCACCTGCTTCATACTGCCCCACAGCGGGCCTTACCCACCTGTCTGGATGCTCCCACAGCTGGCCTGGTGGGTGTGGACAACAGCTTGGCCTGCTGAGTCCCCACTGGGCAACTCCAAGGACTCCGCATAAGACCATTTCCATCTGCCAAGTGTCAGTTGCCTATCTTCCTTCTCCTCGCTCTCTCTTCTAGCTCAGGTGCCATCATTTCTCCTGGATTATGGCAGTAACCTCCTTACAGGCCTGATTTTTATTTCTCTGTTGTCTGCTGTTTCCCCACTGATCATTGCATTACTTTCATTATTAGAAAAATAAGCCAAGAAAACATTTAGCGAGCATGTATTTTGTGCAATGTGCACCGTCAGCCAAAGATGGTCCAAGACATGGCCTCTCAGACTTCCGGGAGTCATCTAGTGAGGTTACGTTTCAACACACAAGGAGCTGTTTGGCAAATGTCACACTGTGAATGCAAGAGGAAGAGAAGAAAGTTCTGCCTGCACAGGGCATAAAAACAGAGATGAGCAAACCAGTGACCAGCGAGGCATCTCGGAGAATAGAGGATGACAATAGACTGTAAGCTCCAGCATGACCAAGCCTAGGTCTTCCTGTGATCTCCAGTGAACAAGAAGACTCTAGCAGAGTCCCTCACACAAGGTAGATGCTCTGTGAATACACATGGAGTAGAAGAATGACTTTAGTACAACCCCCCCTTTTTTTTAGATAGGAGAAAATTTTTTAAAAATTAAATGACTTGCTAAAAGGTCATAAAACTGGTTAGTGTACTACCAAAGCCCAAATCTGCCTCCTAGACCAGAACTCTTTCACTGACACTGAATGGCTATCCTCAGCCTTTTCTTCTTCAAGACAGTGAGCCCAATGTATTTTATATTTTCTTTCCGTGTCATTTTTTAAATAACCCTTTAAATATATTCCATCAAAAAAAAAGCAGGTTGTGCAATTCTTGGCATGAAAAATAAACTTTTACCACTTAAAAAAATTGATTATTAAAGAACAGAGCATGATGTTTTTAGTTAGAATCTTGCTTTTGTTTGTAATTATTAAATATGAAATAAATACAACTGCATATGGTTCCATCTAGCTGGAGAGAACTCTTACATGTTTTGATGTTCTCTCATTAGCTTTTCTCCTTTTGACAAGATGTCATGAACTGAACATGACATTTTTCCATGAAAACCATAAAAGGGTTTTATATTTCTGCAATATACTATATAGTCTACATATTGTAAGTTTTCAAAGCATACACGTAGACATACCTGTGTTTTATTTTTATTGTGGTAAAAGATACAAAATACAAAATTTACCATTTTAAGTGTACAATTCATTGGCATTAAATACTTTGACAATGGTGTGCAATCAATACTACCATTCATCTCCAGAAATTTTCCATTATCCTAAACAGAAACTTTGTACCCATTTAACAATAACTCCCCATTCCCCCTCCCTTCAACCCTGGAAGGACCGTTCTATTTTGTTTCTATGAACTTGACAACTTTAGGTATCTCATATAAGTGGAATCATACAGTATTGGTCCTTCTCTGCCTGGCTTATTTTACTTTGTATGTTGCTTTCAATTTTCATTCATGCTGAAGGATGTGTCTTTCCTTTTTAATATTGAATAATATTTAATTGTGTGTATATACCCCATTTTGTTTGTCTATTCATCTATCAATATATAAATGTGAGTTGTTTCCAAAAAAGAAATATACATACAAAAATATATATAAAACGCATATATGTTGTTAAAAATCTTACAAGACTTCTGAGTGCCCAGTACACAGTACCCTTCATTCTCTCACATTTAACCATTGCCCTGACTTTTGTTATAATCAAGTCCTTGTTTTTCTGCATAGTTTTTAGCATATACATAACTAAGCAATATACAGTTTCTTGAATAACATGAGTTTGAACTGTGTGAGTCCATTGATACACAATTTTTTCAACCAAACTCAGACGAAAAATATAGTATATGTGAGATGTGAAACTGACATATACAGAAGGCTGACTTTTTGTATGCATGGCTTCCACAGGACTGACTGTGGGACTTGAATATGTGTGGATTTTGGTGTACATAGGGGTCCTGAACCAACCCCCAGTATATTAAAATGGATGACTAACTTATTTTGATTTTCTCCAATCATATGGGTGGAATCATTTATATATTCTCTTAAGACTTGCTTTTTATCATTTAACATTGTGTGTGAGACTCATTCATATTGATATGTGAATTACCTTCATACAATGTCTTTGTTGTGTAATAGTTCATTGTATCAATAGACTAAAATTTATATATCTATTCTATTTTTGATGGGCATTCTAAACAGTAATGCTAAAATATCTTTTGTATGCATCCACATGGAAGTCTCACTAGAATGTATACCTAAACAGAGATAAAAATGCATAGTTATAAAGTATGCAAATCTTCAGCTTTATTAGATAATTTCAAATAGTCCCAAAGTGGTTGTGCCTATTTATAATGCTCTTTGCACTACCACTTTGGCAATACTTAGTTTTTGTTAGGTCAGTGAGCCAGTGGGCCAGTGCCGTAGGTAAGATGCAAAGATTACATAGAAATTACATTGGGAAAAATAGTTTATTTAGAAAGTAGATTGGAGAGAGAGTGAGAGAGAGAGAGCATCCGCCTTCCCAATAATGGGAGGAGGCCAGAGCTTAAAGAAAAGCATGGCTGTCTGACCTTGAGACGAGGAGCCTTTTAATACTTTTTTGGGGGTAGGTGGAGCAGGCATTCACAGGGGCTGTCATCTTGGTGATGGATGGCAGGTGAATGGGTGGGTCAGTCACATAACTGTTGCCATGGTGATGGGGTTGTGGTCTGTGTCACACAGGCCATGAAGGGCTGATCACAATAGATTAGGTTATCTTGGTCCTTTATGGTAGGAAGACATATACTTTGGATTGAAGTATTTAGTTAGTACAAAGCATACTTGGGGGAGTTGCAAGGCAGTCATTAGTGAATACTTCTAGTAAATTGATTCTGTCCTTTGTTAATGATTAGAGGGCAAGCTAGATAATTTGCTAAGAAAGCATGACAGAGCTAAGCAGTATTAAGATGGTTGCACTTTAGCTAAGGTTATTCCATTGTTGGCATTTCACTATCAGTTTTTCAGATCCCCCCCCCCCCATTTTTGACAATCTGGTGACTTTGCAATGATGTACTATGATTTATTTTGTAACTACTTGTTTTATTCCTAATGCAGATGGGCATTTTTTATATATTTATAGAGTTTTTTGGGACTGCTTCATTTGTGAGTTTCCCTGTCTTGGTTGGTAGAACACTGGTTTGTTGTTTTCTTAATACGAATTTTCAAGTAGTTCTTCATATGAACTAGATACACTGTGGCTTGTCTTCTTTTTATGGTGTATTGACTAGAAGTTGAATTGGTTTGGGGTTTCTGGAATTAGGTCTCTAGTCTGATTAGATTTAGAGATGCTAATGATTTCATTCCAGTAGTAAAAAGAGTACTAATAGTTCATGGCATAGGACGGTAGAGATATATACAAATAATCCCATTGGATAGACCTAACCAACTACTTATAAGAGTAAGGGTCTCAGTGACTGTGTATATATACTTTCAAACATTTTTGGCCAGCCAATGACCCATTACAGTTGATTGGCTGATTATTTCCCACGTCACTGGAAAAAGTGGGAAAACAAAAGCATGAACTCAAGATTCAAATTTTCAGCTCAAGTACCATATAAATAACCTGAAAGCTTCTATGTGAACCCCAAAGGAGACCCCTGTCTCCTATAGCTGCAGGACTGAGATTGATGAAAATTAAACCGAGATTCTCATTCTGTGATTAACTGAATAATGCAAGTTGAAATCCAAGCCTCTCCAAGTGTCTACAGGTAAAGTGAGGGCATTCATTGGGAAGGAGCTGGATCTTGAAAGCTGAAATGGGAACATGTGATGAAGCTAGGGACACATTATACCTTTAAATTCTGATGAGTCTTTGCCAACAAAAGAAGCCTTTCCATCCTAAGTGAAAGAGGCCTCTCCATTCCTATCTGAGGTGATTTAACCCTTTCATTGTCTGAAGAAACTCTAATGCCTCTCCTAAGATAGTTGCCGTGCAAAACAGTAGTGGTTCTCCTCAAGATCCACCCCAACCACCCCCCTTTGCTTTTGTACCTATATAACTGGACTCAAGCCCCACCTGCCCCTAAAGGTAACATACAACCTATGGCCCATGAGGATTAGATTAACATGGTAGACTAAGTAAAGCAGTTTGCCTTCCAAGATGTGAATGAGCTTCATTTAATTAGCCAAAGGTTTGAATAGAACAGACAAGCTGACTGATCACCCTGTGTTGTGAGAGAAAATTCTTCCTACCTGACTGCCTGTGAATTTGGATATCATTTTTTTTCCTACCTTTGGACTTGAATCTGAAGGCCTTCAGAAGGAACTATACTATCATATTATACTTTTGATTTTCAGACCTTCAGACTCAGACTGGAACTCAATCATTTGCTCTTTTGGGTCTCTAGCTTGTTGATGTATTCGGTAGATCTAATAATCTGTCCAATAATCATTTAATCCAATTTCTTATAATCAATCAATCAAAATCTCTCTCTCTCTCTCTGTGTGTGTTTGTGTGTGTGTGTGTGTGTGTGTGTGTGTGTGTGTGTGTGTGTGTGTGTATGAGATCAAGATGCAAATTTTTAGTTCAAGTACCATATAAATAACCTGATAGCTTCTGGGTGTATCCTAAAGGAGACATATATGAGGGAGGACCCAAAAAAGCCCGGAATTATTTTTTGGAGGGCAAGCCCCTGTAGTACAGGCTTGCCCTGCTAGGTAAGCGCTCTAGGAACCCATCAGCTTCAGTGTGCCAGCTAGAAGTGTTGTGAGAGATTTGTTTGGCCTCAGTGAATTGGTTTTTGGAGATTTCTTCAATGTCTTTGACCATTTCATGATGGGTGATTTACGATGCACCTGCCCACACTGTGCTGAGTGTTCAGCAGTTTTTGATCAAAAGCAGCGTGACCCGTGCCCCACCTTCCCTATTCACCTGATCTTGTCCTGAGAAATAATTTTTTGTTTCTCTGGATGAAAAAATCCTCAAAGGGAAATGTTTTGCTGATGTGGAAGAGATGAAAAACAAAACAAAACAAACAAACAAAACAGCATAAGCACTAAAAGTCATCAAAATTGACAAGTTCAAAAACTGTTTTAAGAAGTTGAGAACTGACTTGATATGTGTATTTCATCAAACAGAGAGTACTTTGAAGGTTACTGAAGTTTAAACATGTAAGAATAAATACACAATTTTTTCATACATAAATTCCATTTTTTGGATACCCCTCATATATATATAGTTGCTAGGAATATTCAGATAACCAAACACAGTGCTTGTCATTTGAGTAAGTTGCCATTTAATGGGTTTGTCACTGAGAAGATTATTACAATGTTTAGTTTTCATTTACCTAAGCATGCTGACTGGATATAAATATGGAGGCCACACAAATATTAAAAATGTGCAAAGAATAAACATTGTGGCTCTTAGCAAATATGCACATGATAAATTTCTTTAAACACCTAAATATTATAGAGAGAGAAAATGAGGGAAGATCCAAAAACTGCAAATGGACAAGGCCTTAGAGATCAAGTATCAGTAGACCAATGAATATGAGGAAATACATTGAGTTCAATACATTGAGTTCAATACAGATACAAGAATACTTAGCTAAACAAAATGAAAGGAAAAAAATTAGTTTCTCAAAAGCACAATAATAACAGCAATAAAATACTCTATTCCCAAACTCTGCTTACTAGAATGTTGAATTCCATTAATCTGAATAACGCTGATCATTAGAAAAGATTATCTGAGAAGACCGAGGATCCTAAATATCCTGATCTGTAATTTTAAAAGAGAAGAATGAAATTTACTTCTTAAATCCCAATTTTTGAATGTCTCTAAAAGCTACTATAGAAATGCAAAGTGTTTCTCAATTATTGCATTATTAATTCTCATACATTTTATCTACATTTTCCGACTTAATGGCCTTCATTTCAGTTGTGTCTTCTATCTTCTTTGTTTTGATGAGAAATTATTTTAAGGACATTTTACTCTCTTCTATAAAAACAATTATGAGAAAAATATTTTCAAATAGTAGCAAACATTTAGTTTGTATTTAATTCAATTCACTATTTAGTAGCATCTCCCAGCTGACTTCTTATGCAATGAAAGAACGCAAATGCCATAGTAAAGAGAAACAGCTGTTTCTTCCAACATTAAGTTTTACAAATCCTTTTTTTGGGAATAAAATGCAATCATCCCCTTTATTTTCAAAGGTAGGGGAGATTAGCGTCAAATAATGACAATCAGCAACAAAGGTGACTAACAATCTCTTCCAAACAATGGGAATATGTATATGATCCACAGTTTCCCACTTCTCAATTCTTCTTTAGAGAGAAAGAGGGGAAGTAGGTTATAATAACTGTAATATTCTTTCATATGAAGATTTCAGATTTTGAAAAGTTCTTCCTTAGGATGTCAGCATGGAAGAATAGGTTCAAATTGTCAAAGCTATTTGCAATTGATATTGCAAGTAAGTTTTAACAATAGAGAAATCAGTTTGTGTCAAAGCAACTTAGGCCATTAGTGAGTATCATTTTCTCCATCTGTCAAACAAATAGCAATGAACTTCTTTTGAACAGCTGTTCAAATTAACATGAGCTCATAGGCCTGAGGCCTAAATATGTAATTTGGCTGACCCTAATAATAATGGCGCCTTACCAAGTAAATGTTCATGAGAATACATTGATTGTGTCACTGCTTCTGGTCTTTCGAACGTTTGTGCAATTTTTATACTTTTGCAACTTGTGATGATATTCTCATTCTTTTGTTCATGCATTTTCTCCTTTCTTTATTATCAGCTTTGACTTAAACCCCTTTTGAAAGTTTCTATTCATAATAGCCTAAACCCTGTGCGTGTGTTTTTTAAAAATCATTTTATTTGCCTATAAAAGAAATAAACTCAAGTTTCCTAAAGCAAAGACTGGCTTACTGACCTCTTGAGATTGTTTACTCAAGACTTACATCCTCTATTTTAAACCTTTATACAGAAGGTCTAAAGAGAATCATCTCACACAAAAAGAGAATCATCTCAAAGGCAAGAATCAGGAAAAAAGCCTATGGCATCCTTCCTAAGCTACCCATTCACTGCCTTCCATTGAGCCTATTATTAGCTTTAGGGTGCAGAGTTCTCTCACCATGTGGAGACAATACATGAAGACAATGACCTAAACAGAGAAAAGACTATGAGAGTGCAGACCAAAAAGAGGAGCAAGGTAGGAAGAGAGGCAGTACGGAGACTTCTAAGATGCAAAGCTAGCCGGGCTCGGTGGCTCAGCCTGTAATCCCGCACCTTTGGGAGGCTGAGGTGAGTGGATTGCCTGAGCCTGCGGGTTCGAGACCCACCTGGGCAACTTGGCGAGACATCATCTCTACAATAAATCAAAAAATTAGCCGGGCGTGGTAGCGCGCGCCTGTAGTTCCGGCTACTTGGAAGACTGAGGCGGAAGGATCGCCGGAGCCCAGCAGGTCGAGGCTGTGGTGGCCGGGAGCGGCCACTGCACTCCAGTCTGGGCGACAGTGGGACTCCACCTCAAAAAAAAAAAAAAAAAAAGATGCAAAGCTTTTACATCTCCCATGAACACATCAACCAAATTTCCACCATCTAGATCTTTGAAAAGGATCTTGACAGCTCTTCAGTGCTTACAGTTGTGGACCTAAAAAATTAAACTGAGGCAAAATCAATATAATAAATATAGAGTTTTTTCTTCATCTAGAGTTTATTTGGGCAAAATTTGAGGACTGCAACCCAGCAACATAGATTCATGTTACACTGAACATATGCTCAGGTTAGCAGCAGGTACTAGTGAGTTTTTAAAGGAAAAATGAAGAGCCAGTTCCCAAGCTGTTTACCAAGAACTAACATTAAAATAACATAAGCTATTGATTGGATAGCCATTGTACTTGTATCACTTATTATAGGAACATGAAGATAATGGGTGAGGCAGTTAGCCAGGAACAAAATGCCTTTAAACAATTGTTCCTGGGACATGGTTGCAGAGGGCTTGTCTGAGGCCTTATAATCTCTGAGCCTGATAAATTTTCATGTACCTCACATAGCTCATACTGCTCTGAGCTATGTTTCTTTTCTCACAGTGAAGTTGGGAATATAACATACCATGATTGGGCTCCAGAAACAGGAGAAGTTACTTAAGAAGTTGAGGCAATTTATGTTGGATATCTTTAGTAATTACAGTGTTGCAATGATGCCAAATAAATCAATATTTTATACCAGAGGAAGAACATTCAAGCAAAATAAACAACTATATTTATGCTAGCTGTAGAAAATTTGTTTAAAAATATTTAAATGAACACACTGGTGACTCCCAAATACTTAGCTCTAGCATAGATCTTTCTCCTTTCAAAGAAAAAAAAAATCACTGGATGTAGTTAAATAGTCACAAAGACTACAGTTAAAACTGTAGGTCTTTTATATTTACTAACTGGGGGTTTATTAAAGTTAGACTCCTACTGTCCCTTAGTAACTGGGAGATAGGAACGCTCTTTGTCTTGATGATTACATTTTAAAGAGATGGCTCTCAGGTCCTTGGGAAGATATCGCTGGGTTGTAAAATTGGCAAGAAACTGGCAGAAGATTTACATCTCAAAATTTACAATTTCTAAAGTAAATGATCTATGAAAGGGGGATTCTGTAACCCAAAAGGAGCTAGTCTAAAGTTTAGTCTAACTGAGGGAAACTTTAAGGTCATCTTAATACCTCTGACTTATAATTGCTACTCAGTATTTCACTGGATGTACTACAACTGGCATCAAAAACTTGACATGCCCAAAATTAATCTCCGGATTGACTTCCACAAAGCCATTCCTTCTGCATTCTCCCACCCTCAGTAATTGATAAAGCTCAGTAAAATCTTAGAATCATCCTGGTTTCCACTTAAAAACTATCCAGAATCTGGTTATTTCTTACTGGTTCCACACTGCTACTCATATGAATTACTATTTGTATTAGAGACAGGGTTTTACTCTGTCACCCAGGCTGGAGTGCAGTGGCTTGATCATAGCTCACTGTAAACTCTAACTCCTAGGCTCAAGGGATCTTCCCTCCTCACACTGTAGCCCTCACCATGTCGTCATTTTTTTTTTTTAAAAAACGTGTTTTGCAGAAATAGAGTCTCAATATGTTGTTTAGGTTGGTCTCGAACTCCTGGCTTCAGGCAATCCTCCTGCCTCAGTCTCCAAAAGTGCTGAGATCGATCATATTACTCCTTTAATCAAAACCGTCCAATGACTTCCATTTCACTCAGAATAAAATTCAAAATTCTTACAATGACCTTCAAGGCCATCTTGATCTCACCCTATATCTCTGACTTCTCCTATGACTCTTTCTCCCTCTTTTCCTGCTCCAGTCACACCTGTTCCTTGCTGTTCTAGGGGCACACTAGAACCCAGTCACTTGCTATTCCAGAATATCCTGATGATTTTCTTCCTCACTTCCTTCAGGTTTCTATTCTATATGCCTTTCTCACTGAAGAATTCCATACCACACTGTCTAAAGTCATGGTCATCTGTCATTCCCTAGCTCCTTCCCTTCTTTATTTTTCCCTCTAGCATGGATTGTCATCTAGCATATGATACATTAAATTTATCATATCCTGTTTATTGTTTGTCTTCCTAGGCTCCCTGTTGACTGTTGAAAGCCTAACATTCATTGATGTTCTGCAGATATTTGTTATTCAATGAATTGCTGTTTCTAAAACACACACAGAAAACACAAACCATATGCATCCATTCAGTATCATCTGTACCCCTTTCTAAATTCTCCTCTGTTTTCATTCCCAGTGGGGTCTGGGTTAGATTCTGCCAAAAGAGATACACCCAAGCACAGTTTGGAAAGCATACAAGAAATCATTATCCTTCTGCAGCAGCAGTGGGCCAGCACGTAGGGACAGCAGATGTGAGGTTTACAGCCCTTTCTGGGCAATCTCCTGTGACTCACCTGCCTTAGAACCTAGGTAGCAACCTCCCTTGCTCCTGAAAGCCAGTAACTAGTTTCTCTGACCTATAACTCCGTTAGCTCTTCGGGAGGTTTGGCAAGCACCAATCCCTTTATAAAATCCCTTCCTGATTCACTTTTGTTTGCTCGTCCAAACTCTAATTAATACATCAAACTTACAAAATATGAGTGTATTAACACACACGCACAAAAAAATACACAAATCTTTAAAAATCTTCAACTATGAGCATGACTCTTTGTCCCCAGACTAATCTTTCCTTCTGATCTTTATTCCTATCAACTAATTACCCTGCAGGAAGACTGCACCAATTATAGCAGTTTAAGGAGAATGCTCAAAACTTTACTAATTTGGGTGCTATGTCTCTCTTTTTTATTTACCAATATGACAAATCAAAAGTAGTGTATAAACATAGGGATTTTTAAATGTTACTTTTGGCTTTTCAGTTTGATTCCACTGAACTAGATATAAATTCTGTCGCTAATTCCAATCTGTTGTGATAACTCTTGCATTATAGTATAGTTATATCTCAAAATACAGGGTCTCTTTAATAACTCTTATTTTTTAATGTTTTAAAACTCTTCTACCATGTGTACTGTTATACACAGACTTGAAACTTTTTTTGGGGGGTACCTAATTTTTTTTTCAAATATGGATTAGATTGCAATGTTGGTAAATACATTTGGGAAGATGAAATATATTAATAATTTTAGTTCTTTTCAATATTGTTCTCATTTTTACCTTAATTTGACTGGTTAATATTTAATCTTTGATATGTTTTTAAGGAGCCATATTTTGGTTTTATCAAGCCATTTCTTTTTTTAAAAAATTATTTATTCTTAGATTCAAATTTTCTAATTCATCCATTCTGCTTTCTTTGGATTGTTTTGTTACTGCTTTTTCTAACTTCTCTTGTTCAATATATGGCTAAATACATAATTCTTTTTTTAGTAATAAAGGTTTGTAACATTGTAAATTATTTGGAAATAGCTTTGGATCATTTCTTGCAATCAATATGTAATTTTCATTGTTGCTTTACAAACATTTTGTAATTTTATAAGCATTTCATAATATCATCTTTATCTCTGGAGCTATTTAGAAGAATATTTTAAAATTATTTAATAGTTGATTTTATTTCTTACATTGTGATTAATTCCTGGTTTTATTATAATGGAATCAACTGATACTCTCTGTGTGATGGAAATTCTGGATGTTTGTTTTGTGACACAGTATCTGGTCTCATGTTATTACTGCAAAGATTTCCGTTTCATGCATTTGTCTTCAACTTTGTTCATGGCATCTTTTAATACCAAGATTTACTTTTTTTGTAGCTAAATCTATCCATCTTTTCTAGCTTCTGGGTTTTATGTCTTTGTTCGTGAACTTAAATTTAAAAAAACCCTCAAAAATTATATAATCATGAATAACTTCTGCCAAACTAGACTATTTGCATTTCCTCAAACCAAAACTATATTGCTCATATCACCAAATTTTTCTTACTGCTTTATTCTTCCTGAAATGGGTTTTCTCTCATCTTTATTTGTAGACATCCTGCCCATTTCTTAAGATCTATTTTAAAGCTCACCTTCTCTATAAACAATTCCTGATTTGCTTCCAACATGCAATCAGATGTACCTCTCCCTTTTCTGACTCTCCACTGCACATTTATTTGAACCATTCCTGTCACATCTCATATACTGCCTTGCACTAAGGCTGATCTGGTACTTATCCTTCCCTTATTTTAATTTGATATTTTCTTGAACACAAGTTTTCTTCATGTTTGTTTTCTCTAGCACAGAATCTTGCACACAGTATACTCTTGTATGGTTTCAGCGGGAGAGTGACGTTCTCTGATTTAAAATCGAAGTGCTTGGTTCAGTTTGTTGAAAGTTGCTCCGGAAGAAAAGCTGGTTACCTTGCCAACTTGAAGTACCCATCCTAATTAACCTGACAAGATGAACTGCAGAGACCAAGGCATGCTCAGAAATGCTAGACAGACTTTTAACTTAATAGTTCAGAAAATATGGTTACTACCGTTGTTTCTGTTTTACGTTACTGGGCTTGAAGAACAGATTTCTCAAATTCAGTTTCCAAGACATCTGAATAAAAATATATTGTTTATCTCTAAAATATCACTAGGGAACTGGCTGTTTCAGATGTCAGGTTGATCTAAACACAATTCCTTTTATCCATTGTCTCTCTGTTTCCTTCAGCAGTTTATCAGTAGAAAATAATCCATGGGTTTGATTTTTCAAGATATTATCACAAAAGTTCCCTGATAGACTGTATTTTTAAGAATTTGTCTGAGTCTTCCCAACTGTGATCTTTCAGTTAAGGCCAGTCTGCTCTCTGCATCTTACGGTTTCTATTTGCCCTTTGGTAATTATTTTTGAATAGAGCTCTTTACTTAAAATATTTAATGAAAGAATTGTCTTTTGTGCACACACTTTTGAGGATTTATCATTCAAAAATGGAAAATGGACTTTTCTACAAAAATTTTAGAGAAAACCTGCCACTACTCCTGACCATTCTCTCATTTACACACCATGGATGCTTTTTTTCCTTTATGGTATTGTTGTTAAGGCTCTTATTGTTTATTTTACATATAGAGACCTCTCTAGTAAGGTATTGGTTTTGTTTGGCAATGAATGTGGGCCCCTGTTTGATACCATTTTTATGTATTTAAGCACGGTTATTCGTTTTGTATGTCCTGGGAGGATAAAGAAAATTCCTCAATCCCACAGCAATTGCAAAAAGGAAGAGGACTCTGTAGCACTAGAATTTTATGGCTGAATCTTCAATTGCATTGTGTTGTGTTTTGCTTTGTTTTGATTTTTTTTTTCTTTAAATCACTTTCAGGAGTGCAAGGTACATCTGAAATGTATTGTGTCTTATATGTTTGTTAGTTGTCTAGAGCTGCTATAATATAATACTGCAGACAGGGTGTCATAAACAACAGAAATTAATTTTCTTATGGTACTGAAGGCTAGAAGTCAAGGTGTTGGCAAACTTGGTTTCTCCTGATCCTTCTCTCTTTGGCTTATCAATGGCCACTTTCTTCCCCTCACATGGCCTTTTCGTTGTCTACCCTCATTTTTGGTATCTCTCCTCTTTTTACAAGGACATCAGTCCTACCGGATTAGGACCCACTTATATGATTCTATTTAATCTTAATTACTTCTTTAAAGGTCTTATCTCCAATTACAGTTGTAATCTAAGATGCTAGAGGTTAGGAACTCAATATATAAATTTTGGGGGACACAGTCTAGTCCATGAGATCATGGCAACTGGAAATATCACATTACTTAAAGGACACAGTATCTGTAAAATCTTCAGTACAGTTCCCAGCACACAATTAGGACTCAAATATTGGTGATGGTGGGAGTTACCTTTACTGTTGATGTTATGGCAGTAATTATTCTTACTAATTATTAGCATTATTTAGCCAAGCAAGACCATACAAATACCAGATACTTTTGAGTAAAAGTCTTCTTACTACCATGGTGTTGTTAACCTCCAACCAATGGCTCTTCTATTTCATATGCTATTTGACTTTATAAAAATCCTAGTCCAGTAAAAGGATTTGGACAAAACAGAAGAGGCAGTTTAATAAAATAGAAGCAGTAGGGGGTTTGGAATAAGAAGACCTGCATTCAAATTCCAGCTCTCCAAAGTATTGGCTTTGATTTCCCTGGACTTTCAGTGTCTAAATCTGAAAAACAAAACAAGTTAATATTTGTTTTGCAAAGAACAAGTACGATAACATATTTGGAAAACTGGAAGGGCAATAGCACATGTTTGGATGGGTTTTTAGTTCATGGCTTCTTCTGAGGAAAACGGTTAAAAAGTTTTATATCAAGTTTTTTTAGAAACCTTTAAAAAGACTATCTCATTATTTATTATGGAAATCTTTGCTCTTTTGGACATAAAGTTTTATTCCTTGTTAAGCAAAAATACATGTACATGGTAAAAGAAAAATCAAACAACACAAATGTGTATACAGTGAGTGAACAGAGTGAAATGCCTTCTTTTCACCTCTTACTTCCAATTTCTCAGTTCCAATTTGAACACAGAACCACCGAGCATGGTGGCTCATGATAGTAATCCAAGCATTTTGGGAACCTGAGTCGGGGGATCACTTGAGGCCAGGAGTTCAAGACCAATTTGGAAACAACACCTGTTATGAACTTTTCATGTTTTGTCCTCTTCATATGGAAACATATATATACATATATATAAATATATATATACATATATATAAATATACATATATATATATATGGGGGACTTCTTCTTAGCTTTAATGGAATTACCTTTCATAGCTCAGGAGCAAGGAAATGTATAGGGTTCCTGGCCAATGGCAGCAGCAGACTTTTAATCATTGACTAACTCCCGTGTCCTTTTGGTTATTCCTGCCCTTTCGACACCTAGCAACTTTCTAATATATGGGAGATACCTTCTGCTTTCTGTCACCCTTAACCCCATTCCCAAGCCTTCTCTGGGTGGATGGACTACTTAGCAAGGTTTATATTGTTCTCACTAGGTATCAATCAAAACAGCAATCATCATATATCTATTTAATCTGTATTTCTTTATCTGTCATTTTAAATGGCTAAATGGTATTCTATTGTGTGAGTGCCCTGTAATTTACTTATTTGGTCTCCTAGTAACATACATGTAGGCTTTTTCTAGTCTCTTAGAGACACTGCTTGGCTATGTCAAATGCATCTGCAGAGTAAATTCCTAGAAAAAGGATTGCTTCATCAAAGGCTTTGTGAATTTTAAGTTTTGATGCTTGTTATCCAATTACCTTCCAAAGAGGGAGTACTAATTGATATTCCTTTAAATAATAAAAAAGAATGATTATTTACCCATAGCCTGGCCGACAAAGTATATTATCAAACTTTTAATTTTTGACAATTTGATAGATTAAAATAGTATCATATTAATGTTTAAATATATATTATTTTAGTCAAGGTAAATTTGAACATCTTTTCAAATGTCTAGAAGCCATTTGTGTTTTTTTTCGTATACTACCTATTCATGGCTTTTTAATTCCATTGTTATTTCTTTTTGACTTATAAAATTTCTTTATATACTGAAGATATTAGTTCTTGCTCTGTCATACATATTGCATAATTTCCCCTAGTTTGTCATTCTCTTTTGAATTTCTTCTTTGCCAAAATGTTTAATATTTATATAGTCAGCCTTTTTTTTTTTACAAAACGAATATTTGATTTTACAATTCTGGATTTTATTTTTGTTGAAGAAAAATTTCTCAACTCTGAGATTTTAAAATATATTTTTTCACATTTTTACTATGGTTTTAGTAATTTTAAAAAATGCACGTTTCAGTCATTTATACATCTGGGATTAATTTGACTGTAGGGAAAAAATGTAGTGATTTTATTTTATTTTTTTCCCAAGTAGTTAGCAAATTGTTTCAACCTAATTTATTGAGTAATTGACATATTAATTCACTTATCTAAAATTTTAAATCATTCTGTTCTATGGAATTTCTGTCTATTCGTGTGCCAAACAATAGATTAAGTACCAAGTTATTCAAACTATTATTTATATAATCTTTTAACATCTAATAAGATTATTCCTTTTATTCTTTTCTTTTCTTTTGGGATATTTGTTTTTCCATATTAAAATTTAGAATTATTTTGACCAAACATCTTTTTTTTTTTTTTTTTTTTTTTGAGTTGGAGTCTCGCTCTGTCGCGGAGACTGGAGTGCAGCGGCCGCTCCCGGCCACCGCAGCCTCGACCTGCTGGGCTCCGGCGATCCTTCCGCCTCAGCCTTCCAAGTAGCTGGAACTACAGGCACACGCTACCACGCCCTGCTAATTTTTGATTTATTGTAGAGATGAGGTCTCGCCAAGTTGCCCAGGCGGGTCTCAAACCCGCGGGTTCAGGCAATCCACTCACCTCGGCCTCCCAAAGTGCTGGGATTACAGGCTGAGCCACCAAGCCCGGCTGACCAAACATCTTTTTAAAAAAAGTATTACATCCTTCAATTAATAATTACTTTATGGATACTAGAACAACCTTTTGTATATTTCAAAATAGATTCTATAGCTAGAAAGTGGCATCATATTCACTTCCTCCTGGACCATAATCTTAACTATTATTCAGTGCTAAAAATAATGCTGATGGGCAGCTGAACATACAGTTTATTAAAAGTAAAAAATATATATATAATTATGAAGATATTGACATCTTGATCCTTTGGATGTCCTAACTAGGACACAAGAAGCTTTTTTTTTTTTTTTTGCTTACAATGTGATTATGGGCCATTTTTCTTGAAAATACATTAATTTTAAGCAAGATAGATATGAAAGAATGAAACAAACTCCATGAATGTTTACTGCTGAGAGAGATTGTAAAGTATGTCTAATTTTACTGTCTCATTTTATAGATGGAGATAGTGAGGTGAGGAGAAGGAAAGAGATCTGTCCAAAGTCACACCCTGAATCTCTAGCAGAATTGAGTTTCAAGTTCATGTCCCTTGGTGCTCGATTTATTTTTCTACAGAGTTCACTATTCTCTCTATGATTCACCAGGTACATGCTTGACTCTCATGGTCAGGAAAATAACATAGCTAGGAAAGCCAACTTTATGAGTGTACTGTGATTGTGGTCCTTTACTTGGTGTGATTTGAGGTTTCAATGATTTGTTAAGCTAACAGAAAGCCCATCATTAGAGACTCAGCCCTTTACACTACAGGAGTGTTCAATAATCTCATTTTAAGATAAAAATACTCTTGAAAAGATGACATTTGTATACTTTCCCAAAAGTCAGGAGGTGGGGTCAATGACTTTAGGCATTAGAGAACATGGAGTCTCTCCTTCTACATAACAGCGCAATGGACACTGGTCTTAAGAAAAGGGGAGGCAGAACCAATAGGAAGGTTTTTAAAGACCTGAAACAGAGTGATCATTTCTTGCAGGGCTTGCTATATTTCTAAGAGTGAGGTTAGGGGACTGAATATACAAGATCTCCCTGTTTCTATATGGCCAGGATTCGATATTAAGATTTGGTGCAAATAGGGAGTTAGGAAGGGATGTGACAGGGTCTCAGAAAGAAGCTTCAAGGAGTTTTAAATTTGACCTGAGCCCACATCCAATGGTTTGTTATAGGCATCCCTGGGCTCCTTGTTAAAATATAGAAAGTTAGACTAAGTATTTTTTTGCTCGGGTATTACTGTGAAGATTCTTTTGATGTTTCTATGTACTTGCTATTCAAAGTTGCAGACACTGTGAATATTTCATAAGATAGCCACAGATATTAATAGCATTTGGAATGCTTACATAATATGACATTTTAGCAAAAAGTATCATTTTCTATGTGGCGCTATTGTTTGCAGATTTTCTTCTTTTTTGTACTTATGAAAAACAGATGAAAATGAATGGCACCCAACAGAAACTGTCTTACCTAGAGAGCAATGAATTTTGTATTTTTTCTTTCTCTTAAGCATAATCCTTTGAAATATGAAAGGCCAGATGATCTAAGGCACAATAAAATGATGTCAGTAGCTAAGGATGAATAATATCCTGCTAAAACCAACACATGGCTCCTGATATTTAAATTGACAAGCACTAAACAGAAAATCCTGAGACTTTAATAGGTCTTAGAATTGCCTGGATCTTGCTTAAATGCAGATTCCAAGGTTTCTCCCCAAGATAACCAGAGTAACAGCCCTTGAATTGAGGTTAAAAATATGCATTTTAAATAGTTACCTAAGGGAACTTTTACGTTGACAGCCAGGATTACACTCCATCCAACAGTGAATGCCTCTAATTATTTCTCTCTAACAAGACATTTTATGGAATCACAAATCACACAATCTCAAAAATAGATGGTATCTTATGAGTCATATTACTAGTTCAACAATTGTCTCTTTTTAAGATCCTTCCAGAACATCCTCATTGGAAAACAGCTACATTTTCAAAGTCTCCCCTTATATTGTAATAAAATCTTTCTCCCTATGTGTGCCAGTCTCTGTCCTACTTTCAGGACTTTGTTTAAAAAGTTTAGTTCCTGTTTCTAATGATAGAGGATAATCTTCTAGACTTCTTTGACACTTTCATTCTCTGTGTAAAACATTCCTAGTTGCAAAACATTCAGGGTATTCCCCATAATACCAGTTTTCAAGGTATGAGAAATAGTTTAGTGGGTCTTTTCTCCGACCACTCTATTTAAATAATTTTCAAATACACAAGTTATTCAATTATTGTGCCCATATTAATTGAATTGCAACGGAACTACCATTGTCTAAGTCCTTCTTTACAGTTCACATTGAGAAGTGCTATTATGAGATGGCTTTTACCAACTTCTGTTTCACTCATTTTACAAAAGAACTATTCTTCAGGTGTTGGCTTGTTACTCCTGACATGTCTAGCTATGAGATATCAGGCATTGTGCTTGGTGTTGCTGATATGGTATCAATTATATATGTTGTCCATCATCCTAATGGGATAGGACAGTTAGGATGGCTCACATGCTCATTTTACAGAGGAGCTATCTTTTCAGCTGCTTTCTCTTCTTTTTTGTTTTTAAGTTGGAAGGAAAAGTAGCAAGGGCATGGAATGTCTTTGCACTACTTCTTCTACAAAGTACTTTTTTTTTTTAACCTTCCTTTATTCCAGAGAACTAGCTCCCCCAGATTTTCAGAAACTGGAGTTGTTATGGGATTCTTCCCCAAAGGATTGGGACATAAAAGCAAAAGGGTGTAATACAGGTGGGGAGAGAAGATAGGAAGTCATTCCAAATAAAGCATGTAACAGGAGAAAATAGGGCCACACAATTGTATGACTAAAAGTATGTGTGTGCACATGTGTGTGTGTGTGGGGGGGGTAGTTCAATTCAAGGATCTACAATTAGAACATAGAGTTCACTTTAGGGAACTACAGAAGGTAAAATTAAGCAGGCATAGCACAGATATGCTATGGTGGCTGGCAAAAAAGTAATTAAACTTTATGGTGAGGTAATATGGACTCAGTGGGCTGATGACCCAACCCTTTTACTCCACCTTGTCTAATGTTCTAAGAAAGAGCTCATTCTCTTACTGCACACGGTCTAGGAAAATAATCCAATTGGAAGTTGATTTGGCATGATTCAGTTAATTAGCCTTGTATTATCTTCTATCAAAGGAAGGTTAGGGGGTTAGTTTCTTAAATAGACTTCTTGTGGCAGAACATTGACAAGACAAATGTGATTGATTTCTCAACTAAACTAGAACATTCTATTTGGAAGGTAGGCACAAGGAGAAAGAGTATCTAAGATACTGACTTAGATCCTATAGTAGCAGCATATGCATTAGCAGAACCATACATAAAAACATCATAAACATCACCATATGGCCAACAATTATGATAAAACTAAGTTCAGACTAGATACCTGTTTTCTAGTCTTTACCAGTAGCCTAAGTTCCTATAACTTGTGCATAAGTATGTATATATATATATACATAAAACTGTAATATATTTTTACATATTTAAATAGTAGATTTACACCTAAAAGTAGCACATTTTTAAATATTGATGTAATATTTAAACAATATTTAAAGCAATAAGAAAAATTTAGTGAAATTCTGTGAACCAGGAAGGTTAGTGGTACAAATTTAAAAAAAAGAAAAGAAAAAAGCATCCAGCAACTGTATTAATTCAAGTAGAGTTTCCAGATCAAGAGAGGTGAGTTCTGCACTTATCGCATACACTGTACTGTGTTAAGTTCTAACCATAACCTTTTAAAAATGAAATAGGTGAGCATGTGTTTATATGTAAGCTAGTTCTTATATGGTAAGGAAGTTCTGAAAGTAACTTCATATACTTTATATTTAGTCTAGGAAGTTTTGGATAGAAAGGATAATTATTTTAAAAAATTTAAATAGGTGTAACATAAAAGGGAGAGTTCATTTTCGTGTTTTCTTATAGCTATATTTAAGTATAATGAGTGGCAGTTATAAAAAACGAGCTTTTAGCTCAATATAAAATAATTTTCTAAAAATCAAAACTTTCTAACAATAGATAAATCTAAAATAAAGGTTTGATGATTATATGCCTATGATATTACAGAAATAATTTCTATGCAAAACTTAATGTAATGTAGAATTAGAAACCTTCTATGTCCTTTTCTATCATACATTGTTATTATTCTAAAATATTCATAACATCGTAGCTTGAAGTTTTTAATAAAAGTGATAAATTTTGTGGAGGCAAAATGAATAAAATGTATTTCCATTTTTACTCCTAATTAAAGTTGTATGTAAATTTGATATTTCCTTGTTTTTATATGTGACATATAACCACAGAGAGATATATTTCTAAAATATGCTAATCAAATATTAATAGAGTTCAGTACCTGAGCAATGCTATTATGAAAACAATATAATATTACATTGCGAGGTCAAACTTACCCAGGCAGTATTTATCTACTCATTTGTTTGATTCAGCACTGCTGTCTCTTCTGAGATTCAAACAAAGAAAAAAAAAGTTGAAGATTTAGAACAGACTTTAAATCTTTAAAAGTTAACAGTGGATTTTTTAGTACAATTAATCATCAGAGTTACAAGCCAATTTTGTTTGGCTGAGCAAGAGTCAGATAAAATCTCCTCCCACTTTTTCCAGTGTTTGTTCATATCAGTTAATAACATGCGATTCTTGGGGCTGTGGGGAGAACTAGGAGAACAGTGTGACATTCGTCCTGCAACCAGCTACTTGGACTGCGTTTAAAACAGCAGCATGGTTAAATACGTGGGCTCTGGAGCCAGAACTCCTGACTCAAAATCTGAGTTTTGTTTCTTCAAAACTAAGTAAACTTGGGCAGATAATCCCAACTTTTATTGTCTCAGTTTTCTCATTGATAAAATAGAAAAAGCAATCGAATTCATTGGGTTGTTTTAACAATCATAATTACAGTAATAGCTAATATTTATGAATGCCTCGCTATGTACTTGGAACAATTCTAAGTCCATTGACAGTATTGTTCATTTTACCCTTATAGTACACTCTAAAGCTGGTCAATTTATTTTTTCTTTTCAATTCGGAAACCTGAAGCAGAAGTAAGTTGGCAAATTATTCAAAGTAATAGCATTCTCTGCACCCACATCAGCATTTATTGTTTAGCACAAGGGAGGGACAGGCAGTCGAGGAATGCTGCCAGGGGAGAGAGGAAGGAGGGCACATAACGACATATAGAGTACCTGATCCCAAACCAGGGAGAGGACAAATTGGAGGCCCAAACCTCACCTGCACATACATTACTTATGTACCTAATTCTGATGTGTAACCCACACCTTTATAATAAATTAAAGTAAAAACAAAAAAAAAAAACCCCAAAGTAATATTATTAATCCAAGTAATCCAGCTTCAGAGACCACAGTCTTAAGTATCACTCTCTAACTATATCAGTAGGTTCTAGCACACAGGAAAGAACCCCCAAAATTATAGTGAATAATATTATTACTAGAATGAAGACTTACGTTTTACATTGCTCCGATACTGAACTTTATTAAACTTTATTGGATTATCATAATTTAGAAATAAAAGGCAATCTAGACAGAGAGGTGATGTATCTGACCTCAGCTGGCAAAGAGATTTAATGAGACTGTTTTGGAGACTCTAGGCACATGTGGAGCTACTTTGGACTCCAAGTAAAAAGATAGTAAAAACCATCTCTCTGTTGCTGTTCTGAACTCTTTTAGAGACGACACGGCTGGCAGAGGCAATGAGGAACCTTTACCAAGAGACTTGATGCATGACAATGGTGATGGACACTTGAGTGTGTAAGCATGATTAAGTCACCATTTTTAGGACTTCTTATAATAGCCACAGGATTCTTTAAGGAGAACCAGTTTTTATCAGTTATGCCAGTGGGGTCTCAAGCTGCCATAATTTAATAATTAAAAGTAAATATGAATTTCTATTCCAGTGAGAGCCCAGAAAACTCCTATCACACTTACCCTCCCTCAGATAACAAAGATGAAATCTAGACCAAAAAAAAAAAAAAAAATCTTCCTGAACGCACTGGAGAGTGACAGAAAGCAGGCAGATTATGAGGAGTAAGGAGCAGGGGTGGATGTTTGCAGTTTTCAGGGACTGATATTGGGAAGGAAATGACAGAGGGTGAGTTTCCCACTTTCATTGTTTCTGTCCTGAGGAGAGGCCCCAGTGTGCACACGTGGGGTGGTAAAGCTAATAGAAAATCTGCTGTCACCTTCACTTGAAGAAACAGAGGACAAAGTTCAGGGAAACCACAATTATAGAAAAATAGGGCAGAAATCCAGGGGCGACAGCCATAGAGGAAAGTCCAATAATAAGCGTATAAACTTTTTTGAAATATCAGGATGACCCCTGCATCACACCTGTGTGTGGTAGACCTTCAGAACATAGCAAGACAAAAAGGATAAAATTGAGATCAGGACTGCTGCCCAAGAGATGATGTGTACAGTTTGAATTTAACCAAAGCAATCTGCTAAAACAAATAAATCAACACTCTATGGGGCAATATAAAAGAACAGAGTCTCCACAACATTAAATACATATATCCAGAACACAATCCAAAATTCCTCAACATAAAAAGAATCAGGGAAATGGAAATCATGCTTTTAGGAGAAAGGGCTAGTAAGAAAAAAATGATCCTCAAATAACCCAGATATTAAGCTGTCAGACAAAAATTTTAAAGCATTTGTTATAACTATACTGAATGACATAACAAAAAATATGTTTGGAATAAATTAAAAAATAAAAATGGAAAATTGAGAAGTAGAACTATTTAAATAGAATTTTTTAAAACTAAGGACAAATATCTGAAATTAAAAAAAATTGGATGGATTTATCAGCAATTTGCAGATGACAGAAAAAAGCCATTAAATTTGAATGTAGAACAGAAGAGATTATTCAATCTGAAGATGGAGAGAATGAAGATTGAAAAAATTTTCAAAGATATAATAAAATGTGTTCCATGTGAAATTTGAGTGCAAGGAGGAAGATAGAAAAAAATGGACAGAAAGATATTTGAAAAAATGATTTTTTCAGATTTTCAAATTTGACAAAAACTTCAATTTATAGACTCAAAAAAGCTAGAAAGCTTTAAGCAGATTGAATACAAACAAAACTATGCCTAGGCATATTATAATCACACTTCTGAAAACAAAGAGACACAAAATAGTACCTACTGTGTGATTTTGTATGTAAAAATTTAAAAGGAATAAAACTAGTCTATAGTGACAGAAAACATATAAGTGATTGCTTGGAGTCAAGGGTAGGTATGACTTCACAGGGGCATAAGGAACTTTTCTGAGGTGCTAGACATATTTTATATATTGATTGTAGTGGTATTCATGCAATTGCATATGCTGTCAAAACTCAGTAAATCATACATTCACAAGAAGTCCGTTTTATTTTTTATCTGTTGTAGCTCAATAATGTTGATTTTAAAAATTGAAATCAGCATATCCTAAAATGCAGCTGCATATCAAAAAAATCTTATGATTTCATGGCGCAGTGGTAGCTCATCTGACTCCAGATCAGAGGTTGCATGCTCAAAAATTCCCACTGTCAAATTATGCTCTTGCCTTCTCAGGGGACATTCAAGATAGAATAAGAAAATATACCTATTAGCCATATTGATTAATAGACTTAGGATTATAAGTCAAATGAAATGGCCATAGGCAAACAGAAACAGTTTAAGAGAGCATGAGTTGGTAGAGCACTGAATTTTCTGATTTGGTTTATATCAGCTTGCTCAGACATTTAGGCATTTTGTTGTTAAAGCTTTTCAACTGTATGCATTTGTTTATCATTTGTTTCAATGAAATCTTCCTGAAATCGTGCAGTATTGAGTTACAAGACTTTTTTCAAACCTAATTTCTATGCAAGAATCTTACCAAAATATGAAATTGTAAGGTTTTATCTGCCAAGTACCTAGGATAATATTTGCAAATTTTGTAAGTTTTTTTTTTTTGGTATCTTACAGATTTAGTATCCTAGGAACTGTGAATAACACTTTGAATTAATTTCTATGAGCATACCTTATTTGATACTGTTTTATTCTTTTGTAGTTTTGCTAGGAGGGTCAATTTAAATATGAAATGACAAATTATGATGTGTATTAGTGAGTTTAACCCTATAATTATGCGGTTTGGAAATGAGTGATCATTCTGTGGAAGGAATAATTTAACAATGTCCAAAAGTTTGGAAATAACGCAGTGTCAGTCTAAACATTTAAAAAAGCATTGCAATTAATAAAAAATAATAAATAGATGTGATCTTATTTCATGGGCATTGTCTGATAAGTTCTTAAATATTTTAACTTAATATGTGTATGTCTGATATAGACATAATTTATATGTATTAATTTAAGAAAATATTAATAAATCTTCATAAATTAATTGTGGTGTCTTTAAGAACAGGGACTATGCCTTAGTTATCTTTGTTTACAGTAAGTTTAGCTGTCGGTTTTATATTAAAATCTAACTGGAGTCACAGAAAAACATGTATCTGAAACTCATTAGCTTTGCTGCCCACACACACAAAAATCTCTTTCCTAAATTTTGTTTTAATGTTATTTCCTTGGTTATTTTTGTTAATATTGCTAAAATAAATGACTACATTTGAAAAGCTGTGACAATTGTTACAGAACAATTGTTGAAGGCATTGTCCATTTTGTCATTCAGTGTACTTTATATAATGTCAGAGACAATAGATTGCTTCTAGACTTCAGTAGAAACATTTGTCTTATAGAACTACACTTTCCTCTTATTAAAAAAATAAGAAGTAGAGGCTAGATTCCCTTTTTCCTATTATGTAAAATTTACACTGTATGAAAACACCTATTCCTCTTACCACCCCTACCTTAAAGACCTTCCAGTGGCAATCCTCACACATTTTTTTTTTAAGAGTCTCCCTCTACTGCCCAGGCTAGAGTGCAGTGGTGTGATCTTAGATCATAGCTCAATGCAGCCTTGGACTTGGGCTGAAGTGATCCTCTTGCCTCAGACCACCAAGTTGTTGGGATACAGGTGTGAGCCACTGTAGCCAGCTCCTATTACTCCTATGGCAAAGATAAATCTTAGCATGACCTCCAAGGCATAGCGTGGTTTGGTTCCCGTCCATCTCTCTTGCCACGTCTCATTCCTAGAATGTTCTCCTCCACTCCCCTGATCTTCCCCTTCCCCTCATCTCTCCCTCCCCCGCCTTCAGCCCTCTCAGTATACATATAAGCAAATACTTACAATCTTGGTACAGTTGTCACTTTCTTAGAAAAGCTTTTTAGTCTTCCTGAATAGATCATCTCCTAGTACATGCTCCCACAGAGCCAATTATTTATACTTCAAAGCCCTTATCATAGTTTGTAGCTAATTATAGGTTTTGTGACCATTTAGTTAATATCTGTTTCCCTATTATCCTGTGAGCTGTATATGGACAAACAAGAACTTTGTTCGGTTTTGTTCCTTTCAATAAACCTAATGTTAAGCACAAAACCTGGGAAGTTAAAGGCTCAAATAAACATTTCTTAAATAATGAAGAGCTGCAAGAAACTTCCTTCTACAGACATCTTTACATCATTATTTATATAGGATAAATTCTTAGAAGTGGAAGTACTTTTTTTTTTCAAGCACTCAGTATATGTAAGCCCTTGTATTGGATACTCTAGTGAGTAAGAGGACTCCTGTAACCTCAAGAAGCTTACAGTTTTATGAGGAGAATAAAAGCAAGGCTCAAGTGATCATGGTGCCAAATAGGGTTTGATAGATGCCACAGAGCTGGTGCTACATCTCTCCTAATATACTTCCTAATACTGTCTTAGGTGTCTGAATACATAATATGGTACCAGTGTTAGGACTTTGATTTCTGATGCGATCATCAATCTCACAGGTATTGCCAACCCGGAATTATCTCAACCCTTCAGGTTTGTCATAGTGCCCTTCTGTGTAAAACATATGCAAAAGAAGAGAAAAGAAAACAGACAGCTTTCCCATTAAAGTTTTGGGTGAAGAAATGAACAGTGCTTTGAACAGATAGATCTTCAACATGGGCTCAACCTAGTTCAAATTAGCGACTCACGCAGAAACGCTTTATTGCTATTGCTGCTGATTGTGTAAGTTCCACTGGACCGGCTTATATAAATTATCCCTTAATATGTTCTGGACAGTTTGGTTTGGGGAGGATGCTCACTGTCCCCGAGGAGCTAATGAAAATTCAGTGTTTGCCTATTCCCTGTACCTCATTGCAAAAATCAATGCCTGAAATACAATAGCTGCATAGTGATGATCTGTGGTTGTGGTGCCTTCACACAGCTTGAAGATTATAGCTTAAAAGGCAATATTTCCTTCTCTCCTCTGAAAACTTGAGATTCACACGTCTGCTGCCTTCTTGACCCTTCTATCTTCTTACCAGACAAGAATGTTTTCTTCTGTCTTTTGTAGAAAGTGGTGATTCTTTCTGGAAGCTAGACCTAGAGGGTGGCTGCTTACGGCACACCTGTAGCTAGATTTGAAGTCTCCACAGTATCCCAGCCCAAAGAACTGTGCATACTGAAAATTACAGGGTAGCTTTCTGCTTTTCAGAAGTAAATTGCTCATGTAAAAACACAACAGCAGCAGTGTTTACTAAAAACCAAAGGATTTGTTTCTTTTATTGTGATTTGTGGAGTGAGAATATTTGCAGAGAAAGAGTGGAAAGTGAGATTGGGGGAAGAGGATAAAATTTGTATCCCATGTCTTCAATTCCTTTAAAATAGGAATTTTAAACTTGAGGCCCATGTAGGTTTGCTGAGGACCTAGGACCAAGAATGGGTTCTAAAACATGTTTAACCCGAGGTGTAGGGATATAAGCTTAGGGGAATTTAATAAGTAATTTGATTTCATCAGATTTCAAAGGGGTAATTGCCTCTAGGCATAAAGTAACAGCCCTATTTTGTTTAAAAAGTAGACATAATTGTGTGACCTTCAGCAATCCACGTATGTGAAATTCAGTTTTAACAAACACACAGAGATAATAGAACAAAAAAGAAATAGTAGCACAAAAACAGAACAAAATAGGAATAATTGAACAAAAGAAATAATAAAAATACCTCACAGAGTTCTGAAGAAATGCATGTAAAACATGAAGCCACTACTGATAATAGTGTTTACTGTTTATTGTAATTTTATGTAAGACAGTCACAAGGGCAAATAGTAATAATTAGCCCAGAGAAAGAAAGATTGAGAAGGAATTCAATATTTGTCTTCTAGCATTTTAAGAGCTGTACTGATGAAATAATTAAATATTTCGGGAACTATTTCCCTGAAAGGGGAAATTGAACTTATGAGCAAAATTATGTTAAGATAGCCCTATGAAGAACTTCCCAGTACCCAGTGCGCCAAAATGGGATTGCCTGTTTCTGTTAAAAATAGATTTCTTAGCTGGACTCGGTGGCTCAGCCTGTAATCCCGCGCCTTGGGAGGCTGAGGTGAGTGAATTGCCTGAGCCCATGGGTTCGAGACCCGCCTGGGCAACTTGGTGAGACCTCATCTCTACAATAAATCAAAAAATTAGCTGGGTGTGGTAGTGCGCGCCTGTAGTTCCAGCCACTTGGAAGGCTGAGGCAGAAGAATCGCCAGAGCCCAGCAGGTCGAGGCTGCGGTGGCCGGGAGCGGCCACTGCGCTCCAGTCTGGGTGACAGAGTGAGACTCCAACTGGAAAAAGTAAATAAATAAATAAATAAATAATAGATTTCTTGTCATTGAAGGTGCAAAAACAATGGTTAAGTAACTCAGAAAGTTTGAGAAACTTGGTCAAGCTCACGTAGCTCATGCAAGTCAGAGTCAGGATTAAAACTTTAGTCTGATTTGAATGCCCTTGCCAAACTTCTGAGTGGTGCTAATTCTCTCTTGGACACAATTCCCTTCACTGCATTAAAGGGGGCATATGTTCGCCTACAGGTGGCACTGTTGAACAATTTGTTAAAATAACTTAATTGCTAAATTACATAAATATGTGTATTCTCTAGACATCATTAAATCCATCTTAGATTCTGAAAACCCTGAGTCTAATTTATTAGAACCTGCTCAGGATAATGTGTAATATTCTTTAAAGGCAAGAACCAAACATGATTCTTATTCCTATCATGGTTGCTGCTTGATTGGCTGGTTCGATTCCTGTGTTTTAAACAAATAGAAGCACAAATGACCCACTGCCAATCCCCTCATTAACCAGTGAAGAAATGCTATGGGTTCTCCTTGATAAAAGACATTGTTCCTTCATCACATTCTTCTGTTTCTCCCTGTGGTGTTTGAGAACAGATAGCAACTTATCTAATCAACTGTTGCCTGGATGAAATTACCCTTATGTCCCGGTTCCCTGCTTATCAGCTGACTGAAGAAAAGTCTTTTGTTGTCAGGTAGAGGTGGGCAGATTGCTTTCTTCTGTTTCTCAAGAAATCATTCACATTTGGGATGCTAAGCAATTAGAGCGTCTAATTCTAATGTATGTAACAAACCTCCTGTTTCACCTCAGTACAGGCTCATTATGTCTTGCAAGAGTGCTGCATGTTGAATTTGCACCTTCGGTAATTAGTACAGCTATTCTGCCAGCCCTCCTTCCTGCCTTTGCCAACATTTTCAGTGTTAGCAAACAAGCATCAATCAGCAACCCAATAAGCAAAATTAAGGCCTCTCTGTGCAACTGAATTCACAGACTAGACTGAAATTCTAGGTTTAAGAAATCATCTTTGCCAACATTGCAACTGTATATAACAAAAATAGCAATAGTGAATGTAATAACAATTACTCACTTAGTTAATACTTAGTATGTTCCAGGAACTGTGCTAAATGCTTTACATACATTGTTTCACATAATCCTAATAAGAAGCCCAAGAGACAGATCTCATGTCTGCCTACTTTATAAATAAAAAACATACCCACAGTCATAGAGGTACAAAGTGTTGGAGTCAGAATGAGATGACTAGCATCATCTGCCAGTTCAATGTGGAAAAGTTCATTGTAACCCTTTGGGATAACTGCTCAGATTCTCTGACCCAAGGCTGGCCAGGGCACCACCGAATCAGACACTAACCACCCAGAAAAGGAGTGTGATCATAGCATAAGTTAGATAAGCCTAATTGGGATCTGTATTGGAAGTCAAGAAGGCATGCAATGTTTCCCAGGCTCTTGGAGACATTTTGAAAGGGAGCAGGTGAATAGAGAGGCACAGAGGAGTCGGAGAAAAGAAATAGAGACAGGTTTTCTTTATTTTTTTCATTTGCTGCTGTTTGAATTAATCTCTATGCTGGGATTAATCCCTCTGTAGAAGTGTGTGTGTATGCAAGCGTGTGCTGTTGTTTAGCTTGTTGTCATGGGGATGAGGTGACTTTTAAGGAGACAATATGAATGTTTTTTTTTTTTTTTTTTTTTTTTTTTGATTATCACTCATTTTCCCCGAAAGGATTGAAATTTCCCATACCCGCCACCCCAGCCTAGAACCACAGTGCTATAGCGAAAAGTACCCCAC
>CAUYQG010117628.1:0-33768 GCA_963574415.1 Tarsius wallacei
TGACCCGCCTGGGCAACTTGGCGAGACCTCATCTCTACAATAAATCAAAAAATTAGCCCGGTGTGGTAGTGCGCGCCTATAGTTCCAGCTACTCGGAAGGCTGAGGCGGAAGGATCGCCGGAGCCCAGCAGGTCGAGGCTGCGGTGGCCGGGAGCGGCCACTGCACTCCAGTCTGGGCGACGGAGTGAGACTCCAACTCAAAAAAAAAAAAAAGTAGGCTAAGGTCTCAAATATTTTTGAGAACTCTTAAACAGTTTGTGTGCTCCAGGCCCCATCTCATACTCAGAGGACCTAATGAAGAGACAACTCCGCCACGTAGAAACCGTGTGATCTTAGGCAAGTCGCCCAGTTAGCTTCAGTGTCTCCATCTATAACCTTGGGAGAGGAATGCCTACCTCACATGGCTGCTATGAGAGGACCTGTCATGAGAAAGTGCTTAGTAAGGAAGGAACACGCAACAAAATGGTCTTTGGTGTAACTCTGCAGGTCCATGAAAAACCAGAAGTAATGAAGGAAGGAGGAATGAGTCACCACTCACTCCACACGTAATACATGAGAGACTCTGAAAGTCCCTTATATATAACACAGCATCTGGCACCACCCAGCATTCTCACGTGGGACAAGAGGTCATATAATCCCAGTGTTGGAACTGAACACATTGCGGTGACAAGACTGGGTAAGGTTCATACCCAGCTGGAGGTGGGGGCAGGAAAATGCCTGAAAGGGGGTTTTTGGAGGACAAGGAATGAGAGGAAGTTGAGTTTTTCTTTCATATTCTTGCCCCAGGCTGTGAAGGTTAAATTTCCATCCTTATGGTAATGAGGCAAGAAGTAGGGATTTCAAAATCTCCAGAGTATCTGGGGTCTTTGGAGAGGCAGTGGGACAGAAGCACAAACCAGATTCAGCCTATCTTGCTAAGCATCAAATGGCGGGCTTCACGGGAACAAAAGATACAGCTGACCTGGGTTAATACAAGACTTGTGACTTAACCAACAATGAATCACAGGTAGAAAGAATAAAAGGGATAATATTTTGGAAGAAAAAGAAAAAACACACATACCATTTATGCATACTATATGCATAAATGTATATATGAGCATATGAGGGAATTCAGAAAAATGGAATTATTTTTTGGAGGGCAGGTCCCTTGTTATACAAGCTTCCCCCACTAGGTAAGCATCTAGGAACACATCAGCATCAGTGTACCAGCTAACTGTTGCGAGAGGCTGGATTTGACTTCAGTGATTTTTTTTGGGGGGGGGATTATTTCAACGCCTTTGCCCATTTCATGACAGGTGATTGACGAGCACACCTGTCCACACTGCGCTGAGTGTTCAGCAATTTTTAACCCAAAACAGCATGAACCCCATGCCCCACCCTCCCTATTCACCCAATCTCATTTCAAGGGACTTTTTTTGTTTCCCTGGATTTAAAAAAAACTTCTCAAAGGGAGATATTTTGCCACTGTGGAAGAGGTATAACAAAAAATGGCAGAAGCACTAAAAAGTATCAAAACTGATGAGTTCAAAAACTATTTTGAGCAGTGGAAAAAGCATCTCGATAGGTGTATTGCATCAAATGAAAAGTACCTTGAAGGTGACTGTAGTTTAAACATGTAAGAATAAATGCACATTTTATTATAAATAAATTCGGGGGGGGGATTGGTACACATTTATATATATAGGTTAGAACAGGAAAATTCTCTTCAGATGCCTGGTCATCTTAAGACTACCAAGCCACATGACAACCTTCTCAGATGACCAAACATCAGCCATGTTAAATGATCTATACAAGTGTTAGTCAAGGTCAAGTTCAAACAAAGAAGAAACCACTGAGTCAAAAAAAATGTGCAATTTATTTAAGGTTGTAAAGCTGATAAATGATAGAAACTGTTTTTGAACCCAAGTCTGTCTAATTCCAAGGTCCAGGCCCTTTCCCCAAATGCCTGTGCCTCAGCATAGCCCAAGGGCTTTTAGATTTTATTTAGATCATCTTAAGATAGCAGTGAGCACACTGTAGTGTGAATTGAATATTCTAACTTCCAGTTTATAGGTGAGATTACAGAGGTTCCAAGACAAGATGTAAATTGCCCACACAGCCAGCCAGTGATGGTGCTAGGACCAGGACTCGGGACAATCTGATTGAACCCCTGTGTTGGTTACACTCTAGAGACCTGCCTCCTCATTGCCCTGAAGCAAATCACATCACCTGACACCCACACCGCTACGTGTCTAGTAGGGTCAGAGTTCTTTTGCAAGTGACAAGCAAGACAAAATTCTAGGAACTTCTTGGGAAATCAATGTAGGGTGGTTCCCCTTTGACAGGAGCATCTCTGTACTCCCACTTCTCAGTACTCAAAAGAGGTTACGCTCTCCTCCACACTGATCTAGTAAATGAGTTTCCAACAGCATAAGCTGAATAGAGGAGAAGTAGCACTGATCTTCAGTGACTTCCAGTCTTAATGACGAAGCTGTAATTGTGTCCCTGGGCTAGTCAGCTGCCAGCTTCCTGAGAAAGGAGATGGTATCTTTTAAGCTTTAAGGAGGCGTTGGTTAAAAATAAATCCAGAGAAAGTCTTGGTTTTACTCACTCTCTTCCACCTTGTCCAAGGGGGGAGGGAAAAGTCAAAGGAATTGTCATTGGTCCAGGCATCTGCTAAATAAAGTAACACCGTCACGCAGCTTCCACCACCATGCAAGGTGAGAGTCAGAATTTTATATGAGTTGGTGAAAATGCGACAACAGAAATAGACTGCAACATACCGAGCAGAGGTCATAAATAAAGCAACAACCTCACATTAATGGGCATGGCATGGAATGTGAATCTTGACCCAAAAAATCTAACAGGCAGAGCAGGCAAGAATCAGCTCCTGACTTGCTTTTGAGTGATGTCTTGGAAATGGTTCATAACAACCATGAATTTCAATTTGGCTTAGTAATTCGGTCCAAAGCAGAACCTAATAAGGGAGTCATCAGGACATTGGATTGCAGCAAACTTTAGAAGACTATGGGAGATGTTATGGAAGTTAATCAATAAGTGGATAATTGTGACTGTTCCGGTCATGCCCAGCACTCCATCCAACCTGAGATGAGCAAGGACTGTCAGTAAAGAAAGTGTCTGAGCTGGGAGCAAGCCAGTGAAGAGAAACAAGGGAAGGAAGGAGGAATGGGATGAGTAGGGAAGCAATGGGAAAAAAATTATGTCCACCGTCATTATTAACATGATTGTCATTATTATTTTATAATCCTACCATCATGAGCAGACATATTCCAAAAAGCACTTGGGTAAATGGGTGGCATTAAGTCCCAGGCTTAATGCTGGCTGGTCTCTAGAGGATCAGCCCTTTCCCTCTACTCTTAAAGATGTCCTCCTCCCACCTTTTTCCCAGGGGAGTTCTTCTCCTGGGGTCTGGTTGCATTCTCTTTCATGCTGCTTCCAAAAGCACCTCACGGGCTCTTCCTTTTGTTTTAGAAGTTTTACCACTAACCACTCAAGGGAAAATAAGAGGTAAGAAAAAAAAATAACAAACCTAGAAAAACTACAAAGTTTCAATAAATCTTTCAGAGGATGACCAGAGGATGGAGCCAGGAGCCTGCAGTGCAGCGCTGTTGAAGAAATTCTGACTCTGGGGCCAGATGGAGAGTGCTTGAATCCCAGCTCAGGCACCTGTTATGGTCCTGCCTCAGGCATGTCACTTAACACTTCTGAACCTCATTTTCTTTTCTGTAAGATAAAGAAAATAGAATCTACCAAGATGAGGCTTTCTTCAGTATTTAATATTATAATCTATTTTATATATGTATACAAGCATCTGTGTGTATGGATACAGATATGGATACAGAAGAGATAGATGATAGGTAGATAGGCAGGTAGGTAGGTAGATAGATAGATAGATAGATAGATAGATAGATAGATAGATAGATAGAACACACATAACATGGTAGGAATTAAATATGTGGTAGTTATTGCTACTTTTGTTCCTGTAAAATTAAGAGGATGACTACCCTACCCCAGGGGTGAAATTCAACAAACTCCCTTTCTTCCTGACTCATCAAAAAGTGAAGAGCTGACTAACACATTCCATCCTAATAACTCCTCTTCAGGTCTTAAAATGTACCCCATCCAACCATGAGAAAAGCATCAGATAAGCCCAAAATGAAATTGAGGGACATTCTTTAAAATCCCTAACCAGTACTTCTCAAAACCATCAAGGTCATCAAAAACGAGGAAAGACTGCACAATTTTTACAGACCAGAGAAGACTAAGGAAACATGTCAACTAAATGTAATGTAATATGGATGGGATCCTGGGCCAGAAAAGGGACATGAGGTAAAAACTAGTGAAGTCCAAACAAAATCCAAATAAAACGTGGAGTTTGGTGAATAGCACTGTGTCAGTATGGTTCCTTGGTTGGAACAAATGTACACTGGGAATGTAAGATGTTAACAATGGAAAAAACTGGGTGAGGGGCATTTGGGAACATTCTGTACTATTTTTGCAGCTATTGTTTTTGTAAATCTAGAACTATTCTAAAATAAAAAGTTTATTTAAATTAAAAGTAACTCTAGCAGAGCAGTAGGCACCTCCAGATAGAGTGGATAACTGGAATCACTATACGACTAACTAACAATTTCCAAGTACAACCATGGCCCAGAAATTGAAATGAACTTATTATCTGGCATTATTTCATGTAATCATCCCAATCACCCCATGAGGTAGGCATTAATGTCCGAAAGATATAGCTAGTAGGACCTGCAAAGAGGAGATTCCTTTATATTTACATTACATATTTTTTATTTTATTTTTTTTATTTTATTTATTTTTTTTTTAGTTGGAGTCTCACTCTGTCACCCAGACTGGAGTGCAGTTGCCCCTCCCGGCCACCGCAGCCTCGACCTGCTGGGCTCCGGCGATCCTTCCGCCTCAGCCTTCCAAGTAGCTGGAACTACTGGCGCGCGCTACCACGACCGGCTAATTTTTGATTTATTGTAGAGGTGAGGTCTCGCCAAGTTGCCCAGGCGGGTCTCGAAATACTTCACTGCTAAAAATTTCTAATGCTCATCTGAGCCTTCAGTGAGTCATAATCCTTTTGCGGCTGGAGGGTTTTGCCTCACCGTTGATGGTACTAACTGATCAGGGTGATGGTTGCTGAAGGTGAGGGTGGCTGTGACAACTTCTTTTTCTTTTATTTTAAAGATATGGGGTACAATTCAGGATTAGGTACATAAGTGGTCATCATACAGGTAAAGTTTGGTCCGCATTTCTCCTGGTTTGAGATCAGGTACCCTTATTGATGTAATGTGCCACGCACCCCCTCCCCTGGCAGCATCTCGCTACTGCCAAACCCTTTCTTATAGTGGTATGATAAAGGTTCAGGGTCCGTTTATATGTGAGAACATGTGGCACTCAGTGTTTTGTTTCTGTGATAGATCACTGAGTATGATAGACTCTCAATCCATTCAAGTTGCTGTGAAGTCCATAATTTTTTCCTTCTGTATGACTGTGTAGTATTCCATATGTATATGTACCACATTTTTTGTATCCAGTCCACTTTTGATAGGCAACACAGTTGGTTCCATGTTTTTGCTATTGTAAATAGTGCTGCAATAAACATGAGTATCTTTTTTAGAGACTATGACTACAGTTTATAAAAAAAAAAAAACTATAAAACACTGCGCAAAGAAATCAAAGAAGGCACAAACAAATGGAAAAATATTCCATGCTCGTGGGTTGGAAGAATCAACATTGTTAAGATGTCCATCCTGCCCAAGGCAATCCACAGATACCCATTAAATTACCAACATCATTCTTCTCACACCTGGAAACAGCAATGTGTAATTTTGTTTAATAGAATATACCTTTTTATTATTTTAAAGATGTGAGATATAATTCAGGATTAAGTATAAAAGTGGTCACCATACAAGTAAAGCTCGGGCCTCCTTTTGATCCCCACTCTGCCTGGTTTGCGATCAGGCACCCTTATTGATGTTATGTGACGCCCCACCTCCCTGGCAGTTTCTGGCGATTGCCAATCCCTTTCTTATAGTATTATGATAAATGTCCAGGGTCTGCTTATGAGTGAGAATGTGTGGAACTCAGTTTTTTGTTTTGGTGACAAATCACTGGGTACTACAGACCCTAAATTCATTCATGTTGCTGCCAAGTCCATAATTTTGTTCTTCTTTATGGCTATGTAATATTCTGTCATGTATATGTACCACCTTTTTTTAATCCAGTCCAGTTTCAATGGGCAGCGCAGTTGGTTTCATGTTTTTGCTATTGTAAATAGTACTGCAATAAATATGCGTCGCAGGTGTCTTTTTTGTAGAATGATTTAAGTCCCCACAGGTATAGTCCCAGAAGAGGGATTGCTGGGTCATATGGAAGGTCAATTTCTAGTTCTTTTAGTAATCATCACACTGTTTTCCAAAGAGACTGAGCTAGTTTGCATTACCACCAACTGTGTAGAAGCGGCCCTTTTCCCCGTTTTCTCGCTAGCATCTGTTGTTGTTTTCTTAATGATGGCCATTCTTACTGGAGTTAGGTGGTATCTCAGTGTGGTTTTGATTTGCATTTATCAGATGATTAATGAGTCTGAGCATTTTTTCATGTGTCTGTTGGCTGCTTGTATGTCTTTGAGAAGAGTCTCTTTATATCTTTTGCCCACTTTTTAATAGGGCTGTTTGTTTTTCCTTTTGGCACATTTGAGATCCTTGTAGATCCTGGATGTTAGGCAAATATTTTTTCCCATTCTGTGTGTTCACTGCTCTCTGATGGTTTCTTTCGCTTTGCAGAAGCTTTTCAGTTTGATGAGGTCCCACTTGTCTGTCTTATCTCTTATCGCATGGGCATCTGGGGTTTTAATCAGGAATTGGTTGCCTATTTCAATTTCTATAAGGGTGTCTCTTGCGTTTTCTAAGATTCTTATAGCTTGAGGTTTTACATTTAGGCCTTTTATCCATCTAGTTGATTTTTGTGTCGGGTGATAAGTAGTGGTCATGTTTCAATTTTCTGCATGTGGTCAGCCAGTTTTCCCAGCACTATTTACTGAATAAATTCTCCTCTCCCCAGTGGTTGTTGGTGGAGGCTTTGTTGAAGATGAATTGATTGGGAAATTGAAGTTCTCCTTTGGAATCTCTATCCTGTTCCACTGGTCTGTATGCCTGTTCTTGTATCAATACCAGACTGTTTTGATTGCTGTAGCCTTATAGCAAAGTTTAAAGTCTGGAAGTATGATACCACTTTGCTTCTTTTGCTAAGGATTTTTTTTAGCTATTCATGGTCTTTTATGTTCCCATATGAATTTCTGTATTGTTTCCAGGTCTGAGAATGATGTTGGTAATTTAATGGGTATTGTGTTGAATCTGTAGATTGCCTTGGGTAAGATGGACATCTTAACAAAGTTGATTCTTCCAACCCCTGAGCACAGAATATTTTTCCATTTGTTTGTGTCTTCTTTGAGCAATGTTTCACAATTTTCATTGTAGAGGTCTTTCAGTTCTCTGGTTAGGAAGATGACAAGGTATTTCATATTTTTATGGCTATTGTGAAGGGGATTGTGCTTTTTATTTGGTTCTCTGCCTGTTTGTTGTTGGTGTATAAGAATGACACTGTCTTTTACTTGTTTATTTTGTACTCTGAGACATTGCCCAAGTCCTTTATCAGTACAAGGAGATTTTTGACAGATTCTCTTGGGTTTTTAGGTATAGGATCATGTCATCAGCAAAGAGGGATAACTTAACCTCCTCTTTTCCAATCTGGATACCCTTAATTTCCTTCTGTTGTCTGATTACTATAGCTAGGACTTCCAACGCTATGTTGAACAGGAGGCATGCGAGTGGGCAGCCTTGTCTTGTTCTGGTTTTCAGGGGAAATGCTTCAAATTTCTGCCAGTTTAGCAATATGTTGGCTATGAGTTTATTGTAGATGGCTCGTACTATTTTGAAGTATGTTCCGTCTATGCCCAGATGTTTTTATCAAGAAGGGATGCTGGATTTTATCAAAAGCTTTTTATGCATCTAGTGATACAGTCATGTGGTTCTTGTTTTTACATCTGTTGATGTATTTAATTACATTTAAGTTCTTGTGGATGTTGAACCAGCCCTGCATCCTAGGGATGAAATCGACTTGGTCATGGTGGATGATTTTTGACATGTGTTGTTGGATCCTATTTGCTAGAAACTTGTTGAGAATTTTTGCATCTATGTTCATCAGGGATATTGGTTTGTAGTTCTCTTTCTTTGTTAGATCTTTACCAGGTTTGGGATGCAGTGTGATGTTAGTTTCATAAAATGATTTGGGGAGAATTCCATCTGCCTTGATTGCCTGGTTGGTATCAGCTCCTCCTTGTATGTTTTGTAGAATTCTGCTGGAAAGCCATCTGGTCCAGGGCTTTTTTTTGTAGGTAGTCTTCTTATGATGGAGTCAATTTCCTGGGTTGTTATTGGTCTATTTAGGGTCACAATTTCTTCTTGTTTTAACCTTGGGAGGTTGTGTGATGTCAGAAAGTCCTCCACTTCATTTAGGTTTGTGAGTTTGACAATCAAGAAATATTTCCTCCTGGAAAAAGCATTATAAAAAGAGAGGATTTCTGTGAATGTGGTAGAGTGAGCTGAGTTAGCTGGCCCTCTAGTAGACAATTCTTTGTTCTAGAAACCAAGAGATAGCTCAAGGTCCAAGTTCTCAGAGTTTAAATTGATCCACCTGCGTCTACTCCAGAAATAGGATTAACAGCTATAAACTTGAGAATAAATACCCAAGGATTGGGAGAATGGGCTTAGAATAAACCCAAGGAAGCAGCAAAAAAGAGTGTTTTCTGCCTAAGTATCTGAGTAGAGAGCTAAAGACTCTAGCTTTAAGTCAAAAGGCCAAGTTTAGTCCACAATTGATTTGAGTGTCAGAATTTACACTTCTGACAAGCTATGAGAATCTCTAAGCAAAAAATGTGTGGAAAAACTAGTCTAGAAATAGTAAAGGCTCTGAGTCTTAGAGAAAAAAACATCGCACTATACTGCAAGGATATTTTCATAGCCTAAAACACACAATATTCCCACCAAAATATTACACAAACAAAAAATAACCAAATCTAACAATTTATTAACAAGTGAAAGAGGGAAAAGTTTATCATAATAATAGATGGTTTTTAAAAATTGCTACATTCAACACAAATTTATGAAAGAAAAAATAAGTCTTGGAAAACTAGAATTAAAGACAACTTCCTTAAACTTATAAAAGGTATATACAAAGTTCTATCATAAACCTCAAAGCTGATGATGAAATATTAGAAGCATCTCCTTAAATTCTGCACTAAGGTATTGTTCTGGAAGTCTTAGTCAACATAATATGAAGAAAAAATAAGTACCAGATAAAAGATTGGAAATAAATAAAGAATAATAATTCAAAGAAACAATTTTCTATGTGGAAAAGTCAAGTTAACTTATAGGCATATTATTAGCACGGACTAGAGTTCAGCAACATTGTTGGTTGTAAAGTCAACATGCAAATAATGGAATTTCTGCATTTACTTTTATAAGAAACTTCCAAGATACTTTCTAGAATGATTCTATCATGTTACCATTTAATAGCAATGCTTGCCGGCTCCAGTTTCTATGCATCCTGATTGATGTTGTCATTATTTTGTTTAATTTTAACCATTCTGATAGTCATGTAGTGACATCTCAACATCCTATTGAGCCTTTAATTTTATTTTCCCTGATGGCTAATGATGTTAAATATCTTTTCATGTGCATATTAGCTAACTGCTTATCCTCTTTGGTGAAATGTCTTTTGATTTTTTCCCCCCATTTTCTAGTTGAATTGTTTGTCTTACTGTTGCTTTCTGAGAGTGCTTCATATATTCTAGATACCAGACTTTTTTCCGATGTATGATTTGCAAATATTTTCTTCTACTATGTAACTTGTTTTTTCATCCTCTTTATTTATTTATTTTTTTATTTTCAAATTGTGAGGTACAATTCAGGGTTGGTTATACAAACATTCATCGTGCAGGTACCCCTGTTAATGAGATGTGCCCCCTCCAGTCAGATTTTGACTACTGTCATTCCCACCTCCTCACCCCCCCGCCCCACTGCCGTTTCTAACTACTGTCTATCTTTTTCTTATAGTATTATGGTAGTTGTTCATGGTCCATTTATGAGTGAGAACATGTGATACTTGGCTCTTTATTTCTGTGAAAGATCACTCAGTATTATAGACTCTAATTCCATCCAGGTTACTGTGAAGTTCATGATTTTGTTCTTCTTTATGGCTGCGTAATATTCCATTGTGTTTATGTACCACCTTTTATTTATCCAGTCCTCTTTTGATGGGCAGCACGGTTGGTTCCATGTTCTTGCTATTGTGAACAAGGCTGCGATGAACATACATATGCAGGCATCTACCACTGGGGAGATGAGAACCTATTCAGTAAATGCTGCTGGGAAAACTGGTTGATCACATGCAGAAGATTGAAACAGGACCCCTACCTATCCCCATACACAAAAATTAACTCTAGATGGATCAGAGACCTTAACGTAAAACTTCAAACTATAAGAACCTTAGAAAATGCAGGAGACACCCTTATGGAAGTTGGAACTGGCAACCAATTCCTGCGTAAAACCCGAAATGCCCAGGCCATAAGAGATAAGATAGACAAATGGGACCTGATCAAACTGACAAGCTTCTGCAAAGCCAAAGAAACCATCAAGAGAGCAGGGAGACAGCCCACAGACTGGGAAAAAATATTTGCCACTCCATGTCTGACAAAGGTTTTTTCATCCTCTTAACAAATAATCTTGCAGAGCAGTTTTTTATTTTGATGAAGTCTAATTTATCATTTTTCTTTTATGAATCATGCTTTTGGCGTCAAGTATAAAATATTCTTCACCAACCCTAGGTTCTGAAATTTTTCCCCTATGTGTTCTTCTCAAAGTTGTATAGTTTTGTATCTTCCATTTATTTGGTGATACATTTTGAGTGAACTTTTGTGTAAGGTATAAGGTTTAAGTCAAGGTTCTTTATTTATTTATTTTTTGGCCTATGAACGTCCAATTACTCCAATATCGTTTGTTGAGAAAAATTATCATTCTTTCATTGAAATGGAAAGACAAAGGAGCCCAAATAGTTGAGACAATTTTGAAAAGAATGAATAAAGTGGGAGGATTCACTTTACCCAATTTCAAGACAATTATATAGCTACGATCACCAAAGTTATGTAGTCCTGACAGAGGGAAAGACATATACATCAATGGAATATATTAGAGGACCCAAGAGTATCCTTACATAGGTATGGCCAACTGATTTTTTACAAAGGTGCAAAAGTAATTCAATGGCAGTAAAACAAAATGAGCCTCAACCCAAGTCTCACAATTTTTACAAAAATTAACTCACAGTGGATTATAGATTTAAATGTGAGGCATAAAAATATAAAACTCTGAGAAGAAAACATAAGAGAAAATCTTCAGGATCTAGGTTTTGGTCAAAAGTTCTTAAACATGACATAGAAAGCATAATTCATAAAAGGAAAAACTGATAAACTTGACCTCATCAAAATAATGAGCTTTTGCTCTGAGATAGACTTATTAAGAAGATAAAAAGGCCTGACTCAGTGGTTCAGCCTGTAATTCCAGCACTTTGAGAGGCTGAGACAAGTGGACTGCCAGAGCCCACATGTTTGAGACCAGCCCAGGCAACTTGGCAAGACCTCATTTCTACAATTAAAAAAAAAGAGAAAAAATAGCCAGGCATGGTAGTGTGCACCTATAGTTCCAACTACTTGGAAGGCTGAGGTGGAAGAATTACTGCAGCCCAGCAGGTTGACACTGGGGTGGCCATGAGTGTGCCACCGCACTCCAGCCTAGGCAACCAAGTGAGACACCAACTCAAAAAAAAAAATTTTTTTAAATGATGAACGATAAGCTACGGCATGGATGAAAATATTTGCGAACCATACGTCTAACAAAAAAACTATTACTAATAGTATATATATTTTAAATATTCTTAACAATAATACAAAAATAGAAAATGAGCAAAAGACATGAACAAATGTAGGTATTCAACATAACTAATCACAGCTAAATTTTAAAATATTGATAGTACCAAATGCTGGCAAGGGTATGGACAAACTGAATCCCCCATTCACTGCTGTAGGAATGTAAAATAGTACAGCTGTTTTGGAAAGTAGTTTGGCAGTTTCTTTTCTTTAGAAAAACTAAATATACATTCACCATAGACCTAGCAATTACACTTGTGGGATATTTATCCCAGAATAAATGAAAATCCATGTTCACACAAAAACATGTACACAGACATTCATAGTAGCTTTGTTTATAATAGCCAAAAACTGGAAACAACCAAAATGTCCCTCAGTTAGAAAATAGTTCAAAAAACTGTGATACATTAATCGTCATGTAATACTACTCAGAAATAAAAGAACAATTGATACACGCGATTACTTGGATGAATCTCAAGGGCATTGTGCTTAATGAAAAAAAGCAAGTATCAAAAGGTCACTTATGGTGTGACTCCATTTGTATAATAATCCAAAAATGACAAAATTATAGAGACATAAACTGACTAGGGGTTTTCAGGGGCTAGAGATGATGAGCTGAAAGAGGGTGGGAATGGCCATGGAAGGGTAGCATGAGGGAAAATCTTTGTAGTAAAGGGATAATGCCATATCTCGATGTCAGTTATAGTCACACAAATCTATACATGCAATTTTAAAGTGTCATAGAACAAAAATAAATAAATAAAATGTCATAGAACTACATACACATACGTTGTACCAATATCAGTTTCTTGACTTTGATCTTTTACTTGTTAGGTCAGACCAGGAAGGGAGGGTCTGTAATTTGGTGCCACACAAAAGATGCAAAAATTTGCACAGAAGTTAGATTGAAAAATATGGTTTATTTAGAAAGTAAATTGGAGAGAGAGACTGAGAGAGAGAGAGGAGATTCACCTCTCGAGGTAGGGGAGGGGGCCAAAGCTAGGAAAACAATGGCAGCCTTAGCTCAAAAAGCCACGTGGCCAGACCTGAGCTTAGCAAAGCAATGGCAAATGGTTGCTTGAGGTTGAATACTTTCAAACTTTCCCTTTTATGAGAAACCAGTTCTGTACTTGATTAGGAGTAAATTAAAGTGAGCTGCTAGAAAAGTGTGACAAAGCCAACCAGTGTTAAAATGGCTGCTCTTTGACTATATTGACTACGTCTTAACATCCTTTCAGTACTATAGTTACGTATAGTTATACATGTGTACATAGTTATAAAACTGGGTGAAGAGCACAGGGACCGATCTACTACCTTTGCAACTCCTGTGAATTTATGATTATTTCAAAATGAAAAGTTAAACAAACAGAAAATATCGAATAATCAATGTCTTTTCTACTACATGAAATGCCTACAATAAGTGTAATGTCATTTTAACAGCAACATTATTATAATCAAATGCCTAGTCAGCAATGAAAAGGACATGGCTACTTTTCTACCAGGTTACAAAATATTGGGGTTAACTAGAAGCAGAATGGTAAATCTCTGTGCTCAGCTGCATATGTCACAGATACCGAAAGCAGTGAGGTTTAGTGGTCTCTAAAGTGATGTTAGAGGCTGACAGACCAGGATGTGCATCTAGGCTGAGCACTTCCTATAAATGTCACTAATGGTGACACAGATGCCTTGCTTATCTCTGAATCCTCAGAACCCAGGACAGCTCCTGGCACTGATGGGGTCTCAATTAATAACTGTGGTATTGAATATGTCTTGATCTCTCTGAACCTCCATTCCTTCTATTACAAAATTACTATTTTTTTCCTCTATTTTATGTTTACCACCTGTTACCTGAAGGAAACTGGCATTTTCAAAAGCCACATTTACATATGAAATCGACAAGATGAACACATTTATTGGTCTATTGTGCAAAGAAAGTATAATCACAATAAGGAAACAATGGCAAAGGAAGTTTTTTAACCGCAGCTGTCTTTGAGTGTACAAACAGGGTTTCTGACCCACAACCGGGGGTCAGACAATTTGACTTGTTCTGAGATAACAGCATTCTCCACTCCCTCCTGGAAAGGTTCTTAGAAGTGGCTGCTGGTTTGGTCAACTAGCCACTGTCTAGAAACACAGCCATCAGACTTTATAGACCTTTTCCTTTCCTCTCTTTATTTTTTCTTTTTGTTTTCTTCACTTCTCTATTTCCTTATTTCTTACGTGGAAAGTATAATTGGTCATTTATACTAATCAGAATCACAGAACTAGAGCAATCTTTAAATTTATAAGACCCTGAAGCCAGGACAGCACAAATTTTTCCCCAAATTTACATCTCAAGTCAATGGCAGAGCTGGAAATTCAACTTGATTGATTCCAACAGTCAGTCCATAGCTCATAAGTTCTGAGCATCTCAGGAAATCTCAGAGACAAAATGCTTATTTCTAAATCAGTCAGTTTCATTCCTTGGAATGTTCAAAAGATGTTAAGCTAGGCTCACAGCAGCATTTCCTTTGAGGTGGGAAGCAGTAGGAGCTCTCTGTGCAATATGGTTTTCACCTGTGTTCTGTGTTCAAGACACTCACTCTAGGTTCAACAAGATAGATTTAAAGAGAGTTGGAGGAAGATGACTGTCTAGTCAGCAAAAAGGAATTACTTTAAGATAAATACATATACATACACTTTTTATTTGATTGGGCTATGTTTCTTTGATTTTCAAATATATATACATATATATATATATGCAAACCAGTTTTTAAAACTTTTAACACTGTGGGTATGCATGTAGAGAAATGGATAGATAAATTAGTACAGTTTTGGGGGGGAACATCAAGGAAAACTAAAAATGTATTGCATTATAAATCTAACAAAGAATATATATAATCTGTCTAATGAAAACTGCAAAAGGCTTTTGAAAAAAATGAAAGTCCTAGATAAATTGAAAGGCATATTGTCTTCATGGACTGGAAGACTCAACATAGTAGAAATATCATTCCTCTTCACATTGACCTATAAATTTAACACCAACCCAATCAAAATTCTAGTAAGACTTTTTATAGATAAGTAAGCTGATTCAAAAATTTATAGAGAAAGACAAGATGAGAAGAGTTGAAATAGTTTTTTAAAAGAAGAAGGAAGTTGAATAATAGCATGACCTGATTTTAAGACTTCTTCCTAAGCTATAGTAATCGAGACAGTATGGTATTGTGGAGGAATAGACACATATATCAATGGAACAGAATAGAGAGTTGAGAAATAGACTCACACAAATATAGCAGAGTGATTTTCAACAAATGTATAAAGAACTTTGATCCATCTCTCCCATCATATACAAAAGTTAACTCAAAATGGATCATAACTCTCAATATAAAACATAAAACCATAAGACTTTTAGAATAAAACGTAGAAGAAAATGATTGTGACTTGGTTTAAGCAAAGAGTTATTAGATATGATACAAAAGCATAATCCATAAAAAAGATACATTAAACTTTATCAAAATTTAAAACTTTTACTCTCCAAAAAACACTGCTAGAATATTGAAAAGACATTTTATAGACTGGAAGAAAATAGTTGCAAGTCATATACATGACAAAGAATTAGCATGAAGAATACATTTTAAAAACTTCTTAAACTCAACAGCAAACAACTCAATTCAAAAATGGGCAAAAAATAGAATTATCATTCAATGTAACAATCCTACTACTGAATATCTACACAAAGCAAAGTAAATTGACATGTCAAAGGGAAGGCAAAGACTAGAACATACACTTCATCAAAGACATTCAACATCATTAGTCAGAAGGGAAACACACAACCACAAGAAGACATCACTATGCATCTATTTTAACAACTAAAACTTAAAAATTACTGACAATACCAAGTACTGGTGATGATGCAGAGAAGCTAAACATTTAAAACATTATTGGTAAGAATACAAAAGAGTACATCTATTCCAGAAAATGCTTTGGCAATTTCTTAAACTTAAATATATATTACCATATGCCCCAGGAATCTGACTCCTTCATACATACCCTGGAGTAATAAAAACGTATGCTCAGTTGAGTCTGTAAACAAATGTGTATAGCTTCTCTATTCACGATTGCCTCCAAACTAGAAACAATTCAAATGCCACTCAATGGGTGAATGAATAAACATAATGTGGTTCATCCACACAATGGAATACTACTCAGGTAAAAAGGAATGGACAGCTAATGCAGACAACAATTTGAACGACTCTCAAAAGTATTTTGCTGAATGATAGAAGTCAGCCTCAAAAGGTAACTGTGATTTCATTCATATGACATTCTTGAAAAAAACAACACAATCCTGCTGAAAGACAGATATGTGGTTGATAAATATGACAGGTGGGGAGGGGTGTGACTCTAAACAGATAGCAGAGAGAGGTTTGAGGGTTATTGGAATTTGTTCTGTATCTCGGTTGTGGTGGTGATTACCTGAGGGCAGAGTTTTGTCAAAGATGGATCCAAAATAAAGAACACATTTCTCCCTCCCTATACACAGTATGTAAAAGAATTCCTTTTCTTCAGTATTATTGAGCAAGCTATATGCCTTTTCTGAGGAGCCTCGGTTTCTTCACCTATACAATGGGGTCGTTTGAAACTCAATAAAAGAAAGAAAGCACTCAGCACCCAGGAAGTCTACAATACACACTGGCAGGCTTCACACTTGCTCATTTCAGCCACCCCCTTAGAGCTCCTGAGATCACCAGAGGGACCTCGAGAGCTGCCGGCCAAGGCAGAGGCTTTGGCCTGCCCTGGCCTAGCCCAGAAGACCAGGAGGGCACCTGCCCAGGACATCCTGGTTCACACCCTGTCCAGCTCAAGGGATCAGGCTGGCACCTGCCCAAGACTTCCTGGCTCACACCCGGCCTAACTCAGGAGACTGGGCTGGCACCTGCCCAGGACTTCCTGGTTCACATCTGTGCTGAGCACGCAACTCATGAAGGATGTTCCTGGGCCTAGAGAAACATATCCTCTTTGCCCACCCCTCACCCGTTACAGAGAAGTTGTGGAGCTCATCACAATTAGAGTTTTTATTCTCTGAATTTTATTTCTTGAGCTCTGGAGACTTCTTCAAGTATAACTCTAGTGCTTTGGGTAATTCTAACAAGCTGAACTGCTTAATCTTTTCTGCTAAACACCTGTAGATTTCTGATGAGCCAAATAGATGTCGAATGACCTATCACTCCAAACCTGTGTGGCCCCAGTATCTAGTGCAGGAGAGGTGCATTTGTACATTGGGGGGCATGTAACTATCATCATTTCCTGCCTTGTCTGGTGGATCAGAAACCAATTTCCTTAAATGCCAACCTTTCATTTCTGCTACAGGGTTTGTCAACCCCAGAACTCACTGACAGAAATCGTGTGCCCCAAAACAAAAAAATACTCAATCCACGGAGGAGAGAAGTTGGTGATTTTTCTTCTCAACACAAAAGAAATCCACCCAATCTAGGACCTTTTAGGGGGAAAAATTAAATATTTTCTCTTTTCCTGGCCCAAGCTGTATGGGTTTTCTGGCCACAGGAGGCAATCAGCAAGATATTAAATAATGTGAATAGTTCAAAAATGATAGTGACTGTGCATGCGTCCGGGTGCACTCCCTGCCAGACCCAGCTGGCAGCCACAGCGGTACTTTCCACAGGGAGCGCTGCAGGGGCTATTAAAATCAGGATGCCTGGTTAGTTTTTATGAGACCATTGGCCATACTTAAGTATGCAGATATGTGTAGTCACTGTTGTCCTTCATAGCTGAAGACATGGTTGCTGACAATGTTATTTCCCACACAGGTGAATTAAAATATTGGCAGCAATGCTGCCCTTTGGTAGCAGAACCCAGAGGTCCCTCCAGCTTCCTGACTTGAACAAGGCCGGCCTACAGACAAGCCCATGCATGTTCCTCCAGGTCACAGCCCCCCATGGAGAGTGTTTTATTTCCAAAAGCCTCCCTTGCTTCCTCAGAACAAGGGAGGGTCTGGGTATTTTCTTTTCCACCCACAGACGGAGAAACATAATGAAACGATAAGTCACAGGTCAAGCAGGACCCCTTTGTAATAGGGTGTTTCTCTCCCCCCATATGCCTTCTCCCAGCAGTGCCCTCTGCTCACACAGAGAGAAAGGAGTGTACGGGGGTGGAGGTTCGAGAAGGTGACCTTGACTCAAACGACGTTTCACTCTCTTCCCTCTGGTCCTCTTTGCATTTATTTTTTAACGCAGGATTTATTGAGAGGACAGAAAAGCCGCAATGGGAGCGGACCCGAGGGGGTTGCCCCCTTTGCATTTTTTAATGTTCTGCTCTTCCTTTTCTCTCCTTCCTTTTGTGATATTATCCCCCCACTTCTCCCTCCTCTACCCAGGCTTGCATCCCAGGCCTTCCACCCCTGCACGTGGGTCATGGTCTTCCTGCCTTCTCTCTAGCCCTGTCCACATCAGCAGCCCATATTCCATGGGAGTGCTTTCTAAGGGATGCGCATGGAGCATGTCATCCCCCTGGTACATGGCAGGCCTCAGCAGATGCTCTCCAACTTTCACCAGGGATCCCAGAGTTGGGCCCCAACTCTTCCTACAGACTCAAGCCCCTAGTTCTCCACTTGGAAGTTAGCACCCCGGCAATGCTGCCCCTCCTGTTTTGAACTCCCTTGAACCCCTCTGTGCCTCGCTGTGTGCATGCCCTCAGCCTGGCACTCCCTTCCCAGTAACTGCCTGGATCACAATTACTTTCCTTTTAAGCCAAAATTAGGGTGAGCCTTCTCTGACCCTATGCCTTCCCCTTAGTCTGGGTTGAGACCTCTTTTCTTTGCACTAAAGCAGAGGTCAGCAAACTGTGGTCTGTAGGCCAAACTGGGCTGCCATCTGTTTCTATAAATAATGTTTTATTGGAACGCAGGCACACCCATTCATTTACCGACTGTCTAGCTGCTTTTATGCTACAATAGCATTCTAGCTACAAATGGGACCATATCATTGGCAATGCCTAAAGTATTTATTCTCTCACTTTTGCAGACAAAGCTTGCCCACCCTCTGCTTTAAAGTGCACATCATAGCACACAACACACTGTCTGGATTCACTCACTCCCTTTACATATCTATGCCTACACTAAACTTTACATCCTTGAGTTGATGCTCTTAGCCTTTTCATTTTTTCAGTAGAACATGGTGGTTAATAGTCTTGAGTTTAGAGTCAGACTGTCAGAGTTGGTATTCTGGCTTTGTTACTTACTTGCTGTGTGATACTGAGCAAATTATTCAGCTGCTCCTGTTTTCTCAACAATTAAATAAGGACACCAGTGACATCCACTCCATAAGCATTAGATAAGTTAAATGCAAACTTCTTACTAAAGTGTCTGTCACTTGGAATATACTATATAATTATTAACCATTGATGTTAATATCATTTTCACTAGGCCCTAGCAGATAGTAGATATTCAATGGATATGTTTGATATTGAACTATCATGCCTTATTTTATGTCTTTGGAAAACTGGCAAATTAGAAAACCATCTAGGACTGACTCCATGGAGTTCACAACCTGAAGACCATCAACTGCTGCTCTCTTAGTTAGAACTTTCCTTTTTCTTCTCTGTCCCTCACTTTCAAAATCACTCAGTCATCGAATCCTGTCAACACTAACCCCAAAACACAAGCCAAATCATGTTACATTCTACCATAGCCACTACTACCCTAGTCCAAATCATCATTTTTGTCCTGGAAAACCTCAGTAGCCTCTGTGTCACTTAGCTTTTGCTGTGTAACACACCACTTAAAACTTATTGGCTTGGAATAAGCCAATTACATAATTCACAATTTTGTGGACCAGCAAGTGGGGATGGGCTCAGCAGCGTGCCTCTTCTGGTCTCTGGTGGGCTCACTCATATAGCTGCTAGATTTGGCTGGGGCCTGGTTGGTCTCAGACAGTCTCAGCTGATATACCTCCTCTCTGCTCCACACGGTTTTCCCTGCTCCAGCAGGTCAGCCCAGGCTTGTTCACATGGCAGTTAGGTCAGCTCCACAAGGAAAGGCAAGGTCCCTTGAGGCCTGAGCCTGAGCATACTACAACTTCTACTCCATTCCATGGAAGAAAGTGAATCACAAAGCCAGTACAAATTCAATCCATGGAGAGACAGACTCCAACTTTTGGTGGGAAACGCAGAAAAGTCACACTGTAAGAGACATGAAGACTAGAAGGAGAACAATCACTCCCTTTGGTGCAATTGATCACAGTCTCCTCACTGGTCTCCCTATTCTTCTTTTGCTGTTACTCCACTCCAGGGTCTGCACAGGAGCCAGAGTGATTTTTTAACAATGTAAATAGATCAGGTCACACCCTTATTTTAAAACCTTCCTTGGCTTCCCATTGCTTTCAGAATAAGATGCAGATTCCCTGTCATAGCCTGGCAGGTGCACTCTCTATCCTCCCCTCTCTATCCCTCCTGCTTGCTCACTCTGCTCAGCCTCCCCAAAGCATCTTCTGCTCCACCAATAAGCCCCCCTTGCCCAGCCTCTGGGTCACAGGCTTAAGTTGCAGAGCGGAGAACAGTCTTCACACTTGCCTGAGGACCTTCCTCTTGTCCTTTGAGTTTCAAATTAAACTCAAGTCAGAGAGGACCATCCAATGCAAAGGCACCCCATCGACTTGCTTCATCATCTTCATAGCATTATTCTATTCTCTTGTGTATCCTTGCATATGTGTTCCTTTTCCTCTATCCCTTCATAATATGGAAGCTCCGTGAGAATAGGAGCCACCTCTGTTTTGTTTGGGTTTTTTTTCATAGTCTCAGTGTCTGAAATGGTCCCCAGTTCATAGAAAGTGCTCAATAAAGATTCCACAAAGGGTGAATTTACTGAGTCATACCATATGCCAGACTCTGAATTAAGCACTTTATCCTCATTATCTCATGCAATCTGTGCAGCAACCCTGTGAGGTAAGTTTTTATCCCAATTTTATAGTGGGAGAAGTCGAACTCAGAGAGGCTGATGTTCTTTTGAAACTATAAGTCATTATTAGCTGGAACTATTCATTCTTCTCTGTCGCTTTCTACTCCTCATGGTGCATTTTTCTGTGCAATGTGTCATTTGTTTGTTCTGTCCCATTGTGTGCCTTAGTTCACGGAATTGGATTAAACTCAATATTTGGTACACAATGCTGCTTCTTTAGGCTGTTCACTTTCCTGTTGACTCCAGGAGGTTAGCCTCTTAGAAGCAGAGACTCTGTCTAGGTGTTGTTGATTCAACATCTTCCCCAATCTCTAGTCTCTATGTTGAGGCTGTCTGTGACACTGGGTCAAATGACATGTATCCATAGGATGAGGAGTATTTTAGAATAGCACTGACTCAGAGAGGTGAAATTCACTGGAGATCATCTAATTAGTCTCCCATATACCACAGAGAGAGAAGCAGAGGGCAAGAAATAGGCAATGACATGCCCAAAGCCTTCAGTGACTTCTGCCACTTACAAGCAAATAACACCAGAACCCAGGTCTTTTCTGTGGAAGATGGATCTTTCTACTCTCTGTTAGTCCCTTCAGTTTCCAAAGCAAGCACAGGCAAGCAGAGGACCAATGGCCAAAACTGAGGTACTCAAAGTATTTTCCTGTATCCTCTCCCTTCTCTCCATGGAAATGATGGATTTCCTTGAAATCCCTTCTGATGTCAAATAGCTGGCACCTCTGGGTCTGAGTTAACTTTCCATCCCCTAGAGAGCACCACCATTGTATGTTAAATGCACTCTGCACCACTGCTTCTTATAGTCCCTAAATTACAGTGGGGTCTTGTGATTCCTACCAGGCATCCATGGTGTTCACAGCTCTTGGATCCAAACCCTTCTCTCCACCACCCCCCCAATTGCTGCCCCCCTTATTTAAGATGCCACCATCTCATATCTAGACTCAACAGTCACCCCTCATTCACACCTCACACCCACTTTGCTTCCCTCCCCAGTCCCTCTCTCTACCAGCAGTCCCTCTCTATGCTGGAGCCACATTTCTCACCACTCTCACCTGCACTCTCTGCTCTCAGGCCACAGGAACCCTTCTTCAGTCTTCATATGTGCTGTTTCTTCCCAACTCAGGCTGCTACCTTGCTGTCCCTTCTCTCTGGGATCACCATCATAACCTCTTAGCCTTTCTCTGGCCCATTGTCTAAAAATCTGCTACCCACCTCCTGCCCTCAGCGAATGTCACTTCCTTAAGGTCTCCCCTGAAGCCCCCACTGAATCAGTCTCTCAGTCTACCTAGTATACCTGCTCATTATATAGAGAGCGCTTACTGTGATGCCAAGTTTGTGACCATGATTATTTTCTTCATGCCTGTCTGTCTGTCTCCTCCTCTCTCAGGTTATAAGCAGTTTGAGGGCAGTAACCATGGATCATTTGCTTGTCACCGTACTTCCAGAGCCTAACACTCTACTTGGTGCACACAGGAAGTTTAATAAGTATTTGTGGGATGAATGAATGAATGAATGGAGCTCCTTTGGGGGGCTTTCCAATCACTACAATCTGTTTGTTTGGTGGGAATGACAGGTTCATAAACCAGTCAGGATGAGGAGAATGGACAGATCCCAGGAGGAAGACAGCAATCGGCAGTGGTTACAGCAAAGGCCTGGCATTGCCTGCAATCTGTGTTATCACTGAGCTTTGGTTTTGACATCTATAAAGGACAGATAATAATAAAATGACCACAATAATAATACTCATCTCACAGGTCTCTGGGAAGACTAAGCGATAATGTGCCTGGCAGATAGTAAGTGCACCACAGTTTTAGCTATTATGGTTAATAGAAGAATGTGTCAGAATATCAATAGGAAAGGATTCTTTTTCTAAATGTACACAGAGAGCTATGGAAATCTTTCCTCTAAGAACTGGTAAAATCCTCCTGAAGTCCAAGGGTAAACAGCAGCCGAGCCCTTATGTCACCGTGGGATCCCAACCCCATACTTACTCAGAGTTCCATCTTCCTTGTTGTCTCTCTCTCCCCCTGTCCCTGTCCCTGTTCCTCTCCCAGTCATGTTTCTCACCTCTCAGGTACTTGCTTAGCAACTAAATCTGTCTAGCAAATGGGGGTGGGCTGCGTGCCTTCAGAATCGTTCCACAGAGTCTCATCTTCCCCGTTCTCCCTCTCCTTCCTCACTGCCCACGCCATTGCCAATTAGGCACATCCTTTCCTGAAGGCTCTCAACTCCCCAGGAGAAGGACAGAAATATCACTCTTGCTTCAAAATCTAGAGCACCATTTTCCACCTCCCCCAAAGACACGCACCTACACTCCTCTTTGTTTCTTCTCCTCCCCTTCCCACTTTCCTGCCTCGTTTCACCTCGACATCATCCATTCCTTCCTGCTTCTTTGAACTTCAGGACTCCACATCAGTGCGAAAAAGGTGTGCAGGTGACCTCAGCCATGTGACTTCGCCTCACTGGACCCCAGTTTGCTCATCTGCAACACAAGCTTCCAGAAAATAGAACTGGCTCCTCACATGATTTACATGAGCCAGAAATAAGATGATGTTGGCATATAGTAAACGCACGACAAATGTTGGTTTCTGTTGCTCTTACTGTGTGGGTATATTTTAAAGCATAATTCCCTAATTACACCTGACGAAGGAACAGAATATCTGAAATTGGGGTTCTTCTGCAGAACCTCTTTGGGCATTATCTACCTATGAGGCGGCATCTTTGCTGTGACACAGTGCAGAATCACGATCCCTATCCCCTTCTCCCATCTTCAACCACAGAAAGATCCTCTGATAAGATTTCATACAGTCTTCCCAGGCTCATCTTTGAACCTGGCCCAGCGCTTGACAGGTAACTAGAAGTCAAAAAAGGTTGTCTTGAAACCAGCCCAAGGCTGACTAGTACTCTCAGTTAGACTTAGCATCTGGGCTGTGTGATTATCTCCCAGGACAGAGACTAATTCCCTGAGAAGGGTCTTTACCACATCCTTGGTGAGGAATAACAAGGAGAGTCAGACAGGACAGCGTATAGAGTGTGTGGCATAGAAGCCTACTAATACCGACCACATAATCCACCCCATAGCATTCTCATTACAGTGCATGCATTCAGCCAATAGTCCCAATATGCCCTTTTATTTGTCTTTAGTTTGAACAACTCTGGGTAAGTTTCTAAGTAGGCATCTCAGCGGGGTGGAACCAACCTCTTAGAGACAAGATTCTGGTAGCTAGAAGAGGCCTCACTGGTCATTAGAATACTACCTTAGGCCGGGCTCAGTGGCTCAGCCTGTAATCCCAGCACTTTGGGAGGCTGAGGCAAGTGGATTGCCTGAGTCTGCAGGCTCGTGACCAGCCCGGGCAACTTGGCGAGACCTCGTCTCTACAATAAATCAAAAACATTAGCCGGACATGGTAGCGCATGCCTGTAGGTCCGGCTACTTGGAAGGCTGAGGTGGAAGGATCACCGGAGCCCAGCGGGTCGACACTGGGATGGCCGTGAGCATGCCACTGCACTCCAGCCTGGGTGATGGAGTGAGACTTCGACTCAAAAAAATGGATACTACCTTAATCAAGTTCATATCTGTTCGCTTTTACTAGGCCATAGACTTAGTCGAGAATCATGCTTACAAGAAGAATTAAAAGGGTAAATTTAATAAACCAGACCTCTGCTTCTCACCAACATCATTCAGTCCTTGCCCTCCCTCTTCTGCCACTATCTTGCCAGACACTATCCACTGTTCAGTAATTTGCCTGCTGCACGTAGCAACTGGCTAGAAAGTTTCATCTGCAGCAGAGATATTTTCCTTGGTTTGCAACTTTATTCCTTGCCCCTGACCCTGTACACATACCTATCTCTCACCTTGTGAAGTTCATGAGACTTCCAAAGCAGCCATTTCTGCATATGTCTGTTATTTACCAAAGCAAACCACAGCACCTCCCAGCCACAAATGGAAGGAATCACGTTGGGCTCCTCAAAATTCCCGTTAATGGGCAACAAAAAGAAGTTCATTTAAACAATGTAATATCCTTAATGCAACTAATGTGCTTCCCCCTGTTCCAACAAGCTCATGAATAATAGATGAAAGGAGCTTCATCTGTTTTAATTAATTTGGTCTTGAAATTAATTCAATGCGGTACAAAATTAGCAAGCAATTAAGACTCATTGGCCCAACTGGGCAAAAATATACCAACGTCACTGGCTAGAGAAGCACACTGGAAATGGACGAGGACCATACTCCATTCTCCCAAACCAGAACCCCAAAAGAAGCATCGCCATTTCAGAACTCATAATTAAATTTCTACCTCATCACTAGGAATTTCAGCATTCATATATTAGGAAATTCAGGGGGAGGAGTTCCAAATGCATAGCAAGATTGCTTTTGGTTTTGTTCTGGTTTGTTTTTGAAACTTCCAAATAATTTATGAGAATTTGCTATGCGCTAAGGCATGGGATATAATAGCAATTATCGACTGCAATACTTGGGCACATGCAATAAACACATTTGGTCTAAGAAATTATCACAGTTTGTTATGTACACGAGTTTAGCAGATACTTGGTTCCATTATCCACTTGGCAATTACATATAGTGTTATAATAATAGTTTATCTTAAAATAGTGCATTTCTTCTCTGGATCTTGGCATGCTTAATGAACACTTTTTTCTTAACCCTCACGATGCCCTTTAGAATTGAAAAGATATAAATATCATTAAAAGTACCTTCAAAACAAAGATGCTAGGGTTCCAAAACAGGGATAGACAATCACAGCATTTCAAGTAGCTTTAAAAGATATCTACTTCAACCACCTACCCAGTGCTTAACTTCTACCCGCCCCTTCTTGAATACCTCCAGTGATGGGGAACTCATCAGCACATGAAGCTGCCCATTTTATCTCTGTCAGATTGATCGGGAACTTATCTCCAGTAGATAATGAATATTTCTACTCCAAATAAGTACGATTCCTCTTGTACATCCTATTCTTCAGGTTTGGCCACCCCTGCTGCTCCAACTCCTCCGGTCAAACGTCATGACATGGCTCTGAACCCTTCAACGTTTCAGTCATTCTTCTTGTAATCAACTTCAAGGGAAGTGCAGTGTGGTAGTAGTAAGTATCAGCTTGGAAGCCAGAAAGATCCGGAGTTGAGTTCTGGGAGCATCACTTAAAGGGTATCTGTGAATGGGCTACAGGCTTAGTCCTTTGAACTTCAACCTCCTCGTCTGTAGAATGTGCATAAAATTTCCACTGGGTACGATTGTTTTGAGGGTTAACTGAGACAATGTGTAAAGAATATGTATCATAGCATCCAGTACAATGAAGTTTTCAGTAAACGGTAACCAAATAATAATGACAGCTAATTTCTGCATAGCACATACCAATCACTTTCTTTGTTAACTCTTTTGCACTTCACAACAAACCATGACATTGTTATTATTCCTGCTTTCTGGATGAGGCAATTAATGTACATACAGGATAAGTCACTTGCCCAAGGTCACACAGCCCCTAGGAGACAGAGCCAGAACTTGAACCCAGGTGTTCTAATCCCAGAGTCCATATTTGGTAGCAACATCTCTCTTAAAATGTGGTTCTCAAAATGGAATGTTTTTCAAGTGCTGCCTGACCCAAGATGAACAGCAGATTAGGATTCTGACCGTTTTTCAGTGCTGCTCAAGATTACCCTGGTTTTCTTGGTGTGGGCTTTCATTCAACTGGAAGACGCTCTCTCTGTGATGTTTTCATTGTGACGTGTTGCTCAGTTTGGACTCCCAACACTTTGTTCAGTTGCTTTGTGAATCCAAGCAGAAAACTTAACAATTAGCCTTCTTGTTAAATGCCTTCTTGTTGAATCTGGTCAAAATTTTAAGCTTCTGGCATCTTCTGGGATCCCAACTCTCTCATTCAACACATTTTCTCTGCTCCCAACTTAGGTCTTTCACACATTTGATGAGAGTGCTTTCCTTAACCTCATCCCAGGCACTGATAAAAATATTGGGTGAGACAGGGCTCCATGCCATTAGAGTCCCCTCTACAAGATGACATTGATTTAGTATTCAGCATCCTCTGGGTAAAGCCTAGTCTTAGACAAAAATAGAACATGAGTCACCTTCTTTTTAAGACCATGGCTTCTTTTTTGTTGTCGTTTAATCTTTCCTGCTATCTCAGGCATTTCTAGTTAACAAAGCAGGTAGTCAGACTAGTAATGAAACTCTGAAATTAAATTCCTTTCCTTTCCGGGGCTTGCCTCTGCCCATATGTAAAATGGGGAAGAAATTAAATTAGTAATCTTGAAGAATACTTGCAGCGTTAACACTCCATGAAAATCCCAGGGTGTGTCAGGCTTTCCGTGGTCTCACTTTGTGTTTCTCAAAAGCATGGAATCCCATTATTCCCCCATCACACGTTACTCTTTAGCCAACCACAAAACTCATACAGTTCCTTGGTCACAATCTCAATAGCCTCCTATCAACATTATTTTGTGCTTACTGCTTCCTCTGCCTTCACCTGCCCAGCTGAAGATATTTAAGTTAATCCTCAAAACCAACTCAGATCAGCAATGGTTCTAGACTAGCTGACTATCCATACACAAAAGGAGAACTTCGATCCATAACTCACACCATATGTAAACAAATGACATCAAAATGAATCACAAATCTAAATGTGAAATACAACAAATTCTAGAAGGAACATAGAAAAAAAATCTTTGTGACCTTGGGTTAGGCAAAGATATCTTAACGATAACACCAAAAGCATTACACATTTGAAAACTTGATAAATTGAACTTTATAAAAATGAAAAACATTGCTTTTCAAAAGACACTCTTAAGAGAATGAAAAGACAAGACACAGACTGGTAGAACGTATTTACAATTAACATATCATAAAACTCTTGGGTCCCACTCCCAAGCCAGTTTTTCTCATACTCAGTATATATAGAGAGATATATATATACACATTTATATACATACATATTCTACTGTGTTTCAGGAACTGTTACAGACACTTAGGACTGAATAAAACAGATGAAGAACTCAGCCTTTATGAAGTTTACATTCTAATAGAGGGAATTTATAGACTCAGGAAATGGCAAACATGGACTCATACTTGACTCATCTCTTTCTCTCAGACCCTGTCTGCATGGCTGGTCAATTCAATCTTCAAAATATATTCAGAATCTGAGTACTGCTCGCCACCTCTGCTGCAGAAACGTAGATCCAAGCCACTTTCTCTCCTTGATTATCACAATAGCCTTTGAATTGCTCACCCTTCTTCTATCTTCCTATCTTTCAGAGTTTTCTACAAATGGCACCCAGAATGCTCCCTTCAAAACATAAGCCGCATCATTTTATCTCTTCCCAGAGCCCTCTAATGACTTCCTTCCTCACACAACATAACAAAAATCATATTGGCCTGGCAAAGCCCAACTTATTCTTCCCTTTCTCCAACTCCCTAATGTCTTCCACAGCTAATCTCTCCCTCACTCAAGCAGCACTAAACTTCTTGCTTTTTCTCAAGTAGAAAAAAGATTCTGCCTCAGGATATTTGCACTGGATGCTCCTTGTGCCTGGAATATTCTCCTGGATGTTTACATGACTTGCACCTTCACTTCTTTCAGATCTTTTTCCAAATATCACCTTATCACTGTGACTTTCCCTGACTATTCTATATGAGCTGGAAATTCATCTCCCCAATCTCACCAGTATACTCTCTAGCCTCTTTGACTGCTTTTTTCTCCACAGCATTTATCGCCACCCCAATTTTTTTTTTTATGAAAAGAGATCTCACTATGTTGACCAGTCTGGTCTTGAACTCCTGGATTCAAGCAATCTCTGCGCCTCAACCTCCCAAAGTGCTGGGATTACAGGTGTGTACCACCACGCCCGGCTGTGGTAAAATATTGATTAATTGATTCTATCTACCCCAAAGAGCTCCAGGAGGGCAAAGGTGTGTATTTCCCAGCTATACTCTGGTGCCTAAAATAGTGTTCGTTTATGGAGACACTTTACAAATATTTGTTGAATGGGAATGAATGGTTTTTGAATGACAGGATATTTCCTCTGCCTCCAGAGACTCACACCCACCAGAGCTGAGTGACAGGTGCTCAAGAAACCCAGTGGGGACCCCCTTCATAGTAACACTTGCCATTTATCTAGTTCTAGGTTCCTTTCGCGGCTTCCTTGCACGGCTTCTCATTCATCACTGCTTGTATAATAATACCAGAGTGGCACAGAAAATCAGAGGAAAAGTCAAAGCACCTCAGAGACTGGAACTGGTGATTCTTTTAAATTCCAACCCTGCTACTTGGTAGTTGTGTCACCTTAGGCAAGCCATGTAACCTTCTAAGCCTCAGTTTCCTCGGCTGAAGAAACTTGAAGTTGTTATGAAGATGGGAGAGGATGCTTTCTAAGCACTAAGCACAGGGCCTTGTATCCTGACAGCCTGATTGAGGGAAGCTCAACAAGGAGACGATGGTGGAGGGGGCTCCTCAAGTCAATGGGATCATGAGGATGAAGCATCATCCACAGCACAGGCCTAGTAAGGGGAATGGCATGTTGCGGAAGCAGCAGTGAGACCCAGGCTGGACCCAGGATGGAAAGATGTGGTATCTGGTCCAGGGACTCTCAGCTACTGTGTGCAGAAAGAAGAGGGCTCAGAATGGAGCTAAACATAAAAATTGGAGATCCCAGGGCACAGCCAGAAATGGATGATCTCTAGCACATGTGAATATACTGGCATTTGGAAGACCTAAACTCAGGCACCAGAGTTCTATCAGTATACTTACATATAGATGATATATAGATACAGATGGAGAGACAGAATTAGAGATCGAGATGAGGATGATGGAGATGAAGACAGAGACTGACACGGAGACAGAGACAGAGATAGAAACAGAGCTAGAGAGAGAGACAGAGACAGATATAGAGATAGAGATGTCCTCTTCCACTCTTTCATGGTAAGTGTGATGGCCAAGAAACAGGATCTTTTCACCAAAAAGTGCCTTTCCCAGAATGGAATAACTGAAAATCCACCCCAGGTTTTCATCAAGTCCTCTGGTCTTAGGAAGTAGCATCTGTGATGTTGTGGCTTTCAGGGAGAATGGATGTCTTCAATAAAGGGGCAACCTCTTTCCCTTTGTGGGAAGTTAAAATATATTTGTTATCAGTTTTGAAGTTCAGACAGAGTCAGCAAAGATACCATTTATAAGCAAGGAAAGTTCATCAGAGACTAGAAACCCTGCTTCTCCTAATGATTGAGTAGCAAACAATGATATGAGCTTATCTTTAAGAAAGTTGAGTTCCTCTTCTCTGTTCCCATTTCTAGAGCATACCTGGCATTTTCATCCTTCCCATGGGGGATTTGATGGAAATTTCTCCTAAGTAAAAATTCTCCCTAATTCTTTACACAGGTCCACAGAAAAAAAATAAATAAAAGAAAGGAAAGAAAGAAAAACTCTCCCTCCTTCCAATTTCCTCCCTCATTTAATATGAACCACTCTCGACAATAAGAACACACACACACACACACACACACACACACACACACACCAGAATGCCCAAAATTCCATCACAGGAATTCATCCTTTAGTGTTATGCTTGCCTGTCTTCCAGCTGTTTTCATTTAAGATGTAAATATACCAGAGGAGGTAATGATGTTGCAGTTTACATTTATTGAGCATCTTGGAGTTTGCAAAGAACTTTCCCTTCCATGGTGTCTTTGATGTGGAGCATAAGTCTTGAGCTCAGTATGCCCAACACCAGCAAACGGCAAAGACTCAGTACTCAGGAAATGGCCCTGAGCGAATAATTGACATCGATGAATGAACTGACTATGAAATTTGTGAAATAAAAATTATTGTTTTCACTGAAACAAAAGTCAGAAAGGTAAATGAATTGCACACAGTCACAAACAAGTAAGTGGCAGACCTGGAGTTTGAACACCTGGTTGAAAAACTAAAAACGTGTCCAACCCCATCAACTACCATCTATCCTTTGGACAAAAGTGGTTGAAGCCAAGTGAGAATTAGCAGAGTGGAGCAGGGTTGGAATGGGATAGGATATTGTCAGAGGGGGGATGCTGAGCTTTGGACAGAAAGACCTGGGCTGATCATGCAACCTTGAACTTAATTAAACCTTCACTTAGCTTTGTTTTCCTAATTTGCAAATAGAGACCACAATAGCTTAATGTGCAAGGTTGTGATGAAAATCTAAATAAGTAGCTATAACAGCACTTCACAAAACTGCAATAAGCCATGCAGATACTAATAAATAAATAAAGAGTTTGGAGGCCATTGGAAACTGGGCAGCTGATAATTTAGTTTAGTCATTTACCTTGAATCTCACTAAAGATAAATCTTAATCAATCTCTCTAAAAGTCAAAGACCTCATTTCCTCTTTTTATATTCCTGTGTCCCCACCCTTACCCCATATCTGGGTTCCCTCGGGCGTATTTATTTATCTGGTTTAGGGTGATTCTATCTACACTCCTTTATCTACTATTTTGCTTTCCTTCCAATCCAATTTGTTCCTTGCAGCCCTGCTAATTTATTATTGCAAGCTTAATTTTCACTAAAAATTAATTAGAAAAAGCAAATTTTATAAAATTAGCTGCGTGAGTGAGAAGGCATTATGAGGCAATCCATGTTTACTGCAAACAGACAATTACGAAAGAACCGGGACTGCATATCCTCAGACCACGCCATGGCCTGGTCATTGGACTCTGAGGAGTAGCCAGTTCTTGGGTTTATGGTCAGACAACCAATTCCTGCCTATGCCACCGTAGCCTCCTGCCTCCCAGAAATCTGAACAACTGTGTGTTTCGAGCTGGCAGAGAAATTTACTTTCCTAAGACACCGAGATTTGCTTCCTTTCTTTTCCAGAAAGGCCAGTGCTGCCCATCTCCACTGCCCAACTCTCTAGACTGCAGACATGTTCAGTCCGTTAGACTCAGCAAACTCCCCTTCCAGAAAACTTTCAGAGGCAAAAAAATCAGTTTCAGATAACTGGGAAACTTGAGGTCCAGAAAGGTCCAGGGGGGATGACTTAGCTGAAGTCACACAATAGAAGCATACAGCCTGCATGAGGTGGAAGATCTGATCTAATCACCACCCTATCTAAGAGCATCATGAGTTACAGAATCCCTGCCAGGCATCAGTCATCCGGCCTCTGCTTAAGAACCTCCATCAGTGGAGAATTCAGCACCTCCCAAGGCAACTTATCTTTGTTTAACTCTGACTGCTGGAAAGTTATTACATTGAGCTGAAAGAGCTACAGTTTCTCACTGTCTCCAACCCCCGTCTCTCTCTCTCCCTCTCCCTCTCTCTCTCTCTCTCTCTCTCCCTCTCTCTCTCTCTCTCTCTCCTCTCTCTCTCTCTCTCCTTTCTTCTTTCTTTCCTTCCTCCCTCCTTATTCCCTGATTTTACCCATTTACTCTGGTTCTCCGTGCTGTGACCTTACAGAATTATCCTCTCCAGTAGCAAAGCTAGAATTAGAACCAGATCTCCTGACTTCCTTTTCCTGTTCATACCATCACACCGTCTACTTCCTTCACCCCACGATGCACACATGAGAAGAACAGGCAGAAGTTTTCCAATAATATCTTTGGCAGCACATTAATAGTGTCCTGTTTGCATTATGAATGTCATCTTTAATTCACAATTTACTCACAAGTGAATGAATAAATTTCAGTTAATTTATTGAACATCTTCTTTGGGACACTAAGCATTAAAGAACACAAAGCTTCTTGAGATCAACAAGCTAAAAATCTAACTAAAATGCAATGTGATAAGAGTTATACTAAGGGGCCCTGCAAAGAACTCTGTGAGCACAGAGGAGAATGTGGCTAATTGGTTGAGAGTAACTTTATCAAGAAAATCTTATTTATTTTTACATCTCTACTGCTTTGCCTGTAGTAGACACTCAACAAATGTTTGAATGAATGAATGAAGTACTATATTTTGCCAAGCTTTGAATGATAAGGAATTGTTCCTAACTTAGAGAAGGGAGAAATAGCTTGCTTGTTCTTTGAGATGTTAGGAAAGGAATTTATTTAGGTTACAGTATTAGTTTGCTAGGCCTGCCATGACAATATACCACAACTGGGTATCTTAAAACAACAGTGATTTTTTTTCTCACAGTTCTGAAGGCTAGAAGTCTAAAGTCAAGGCGTCAGCATGGTTGGTTCCTTCTGGAGGCTCTGAGGGAAAATCTGCTCTATGCCTCCAGCTTCTGGTGGTTGCTGGTAACCTTTGGTGTTCCCTAGCTTGTGGGTACATCACTTCAGTCTCTGCCTCCATCTTCATGTGGTGTGCTTCTGTGTGAATATAGATTTCTCTCTGTTTATAAGGACACCAGTCATTGACTTAGGGCCCAATACTCCAGTATGATCTTATCTGAAATTTATTACATCTGTTAAGATACTATTTCCAAATAAGATGCCTTTACAGGAACCAGGCACGATTCAACTCACAATAACACCTTAAATAGAAGGGGAAATATATATGTGTACTTATTTAGTGGCTGTTATGAGATAAGCACTCTTCTAGACCCAGGGATCAGGGAGAAAAAACAGACCAGGAACCATCTTCATGGAACAATTATATTCTAGTGGGAGGTGGGAGGTGCTGATAACTAATAAGAAGATATGGGTGGTAGATGGTGTTTAAGAAGGACGATCAGGAATTGGTTGCCAGTTCCCATTTTCATAAGGGTGTCTCCTGCATTTTCTAACATTCTTATAGTTTGAGGCTTTATATTTAGGTCTTTGATGTATTTAAAGTTGATTTTTGTATATGGTAATAGGTAGGAGTCTTGTTTTAATCTTCTGCATGTGGTCAAC
>CAUYQG010117632.1:0-49504 GCA_963574415.1 Tarsius wallacei
GGAAGCCATGAAGTCTGGTCCTTTTTTCTTTTCTTTTTTTTTTTTTTTTGAGTCGGGGTCTCACTTCATCACCCAGAGTAGAGTGCAGTGGCTGCTCCTGGCCACCGCAGCCTTGACCTGCTGGGCTCCGGTGATCCTTCCGCCTCAGCCTTCCAAGTAGCTGGAACTACAGGTGTGCACTACCACACCCGGCTAATTTTTGATTTATTGTAGAGATGAGGTCTCGCCAAGTTGCCCAGGTGGGTCTCGAACCCTCGGGCTCAGGCAATCCACTCACCTCAGCCTCGCAAAGTGCTGGGATTACAGACTGAGCCACCAAGCCCGGCTGAAGTCTGGTCCTTACTCCTAGAAAGTCTGAGATAAACTGTGGCATTAGGAGATGAGGTGACCAGGTCTCTTCATTGAGTGGTTAGGCAGATCCAAGGAGGCACATGACCGAATCTGATACAATCTCAGTATCACTAAGAGTAGAACAAAGAGATTTGTGTGCCTGCTGGTGAGTTGCAGTTGGAATTATGTAGTACTTGCCTTCCACAAAGGTTAAAAATTTTTCTTACCTCTGAATTGATTCAGTCTTTTAAATGAGTTGTTCTCAAATTTGACTGCATATTAGGATGCCTTGGGGAGCTTAAAAATCAGGATATCCAATCCAAATACTGGGTATTCGATGATAGTAAGGAGTTAGTTTTGTGAAATGACGTGGCATTTGGTGATTGTGTTTTTTAGAAAATATCCTCATGAGTTAGAGATGTATGCTGAAGTAAAGAATAAAATAATGACATCTGGTTTTTGCTTTAAAATATTGTGGCATTAAAGATAAAGGTGGGAAGTGGATAAACAAAATTGGCTTTGAGTTAATAGCTATTTAAGCTTGGTGGTGGGCGCATGGGTGGGTTATCACACTTTCTCTATATTTTTGTATATGTTTGAAATTTTTCATTTAAAATTATACCAAAAGGAAACAGACAAAATTTCCCAGTTGCCAAGGTTAAGAAAAGAACTGAATTCTAGATTCTGTAGTCAAGTAAGCTTTCCTTTAATCCTAAATATGGTTCTATTATGTGTTACTAAAAGGACAGTTTGTAATCACTGAGATAAGGAAGTAACTATTGGAGTTAAAATGTTGCTTGCTTAGAACAAATTGTTTCAGGCTTATCTCATTTCCTTTCTGGGTAGAGTTTTCAGACACATCAGAATAGTAGAACTGTAAACATGATTTTAGCAAAATATCTGAGAAATAAGAAAGTCTTTGGGTCAGATGATAATGACAGAGATGTCACTGGTTAAGGGCAATAAAGTTAGCTGATTATTGAGTTGGTTTTAATTTGAGGAAAAACTGTTGGTGAACCACAGGGTTTTGTTCAGAGCTTATTCAACATTCTTAAAAATAATTTAGATGATAACTTAGAAATGATGTCTTGTAATTTATACATTACATAAATCTATAAGGAATGACTAATGTTTTAAAAGAGAAAATCAAGATTCAAGTAGATCTCAGTAGGTTGGAATGATAGGCCAAAACTTGGGTGGAATTTAATAAGGATAATTATAAAATTCTGCCTTAAAGTTTGGAAATGAGTTGCACAAGTATAGGATGGGGAACATCTTGATCTTGGCTATGTATGTGAAAAAGAGATTTTAAAAATAATGTTTTGTTAATCATAAACTGAGCACAAGCTATCATTGTGTGATTGCAGAAGTACAAATGTCATTTTCAGAAGAATTAATGCAATGGTAATGTCCTCAATAGGGATGTATTGGTCAGTTCTCAGTGGTGCATTTGTTGTACTTAGCAATTCAAATTATTTATTAGCCATGAAGTTCTCACTGAATGTCTGACCACACTGACGGACATCTACATGTACACAGATGCACATCTCTATTTGGTTCTTCATTATCAGTGGTAGATATCTTCATAGTGGCCATCTCCAGCTAAGAAATATAGCACTTGTGGTTGTATTACTTGATGGAATATTGCCAAGTAGTCTGGTTTCCACAGATCTGTTTTTGTATGGAATACCATATCAGCATTTATTTAATGTGAATACCCTCTTTTTGTTGTGATACTTTCCATCTCTACACTTGAAAAATTCATGGAAGGTCTTCCTTTGCCCTTCCGATGCAGGGGCATTTGTTGGCTACTTGAGGATATCCTGTTCACCTTTGTTTTGTTATACAGGTGGCCTGGGACATTCCACAAAATCTCCATTTTGAAATCCATCAGCCTTCTCAAAATCAGGGCTGAGAGTTGGTAACTTTCATATTTGGTTACAGTTTTGAATTTCTACACAAATTTGTTCTACACAAAGGCCTCTATTGCTTTTTTAAGTTTGCTCTACTGGTATCAAATCCATTTCTAGCTTACTTTACAATGATTGTTAACATTTCATTTTAAGAAATAAAGTATTTTGACAGACTAAAGCATTTTGGAATGATTTTCTAAAATTGGTGTAAGTTCTTAGTTATTAAATTAATAGTAAGATTATAGACTTTATAATTAAGATTTTTTTGGAAAAGTATTAATGCTTATTCATTTAAGCTTCTTTTTTGGGTCATTTTCAGGGAATCTGGGAAAAATTGCAAAGTCTATACCTTCAGTAAGGATGGAACCTTGTTTACCTGGGGCAACGGAGAAAAGTTAGTGTTCATTTATGTAACATATTTTATGTGTGTCATGAATATAAACATAACTGGCATTATTTGAATAACATGTATTTGAGTGTCATTAATAAAGGCTATCTTTTATTTTCATGTAGTGTAATATCTTCAGCATTACATAGAATACCTTCAAAGTTGTCAGCTTTCATATATATGATTTGTTTGAGTAGTCTACTTAGAATTAAAAATTAACATGAGGCCGGAATCGTTGGCTCAGCCTATAATCCCAGCACTTTGGGAGGCCGAGGCGAGTGGATTGCCTGAGTTCACAGGTTCGAGACCAGCCCAGGCAACTTGGCGAGACCTCATCTCTACAATAAATCAAAAATTAGCTGGGCGTGGTAGCACGTGCCTGTAGTTCCAGCTACTTGGAAGGCTGAGGCAGAAGGATTACCAGAGCCCAGCAGATCAATGCTGGGGTGGCCATGAGTGTGCTACTGCACTCCAACCTGGGCGAGAGAATGAGACTCCAACACAAAAAAAAAAAAAAAACATTAACATGGAAAACACAATTAATACTAAAGAAGCTGAGAGGTTTTTTTTTTTTTGAGTTGGAGTCTCACTCTGTCGCCCAGACTGGAGTGCAGTGGCCGCTCCTGGCCACTGCAGCCTCGACCTCCTGGGCTCCAGCGATCCTTCCGCCTCAGCCTTCCAAGTAGCTGGAATGACAGGTGCGCACTACCACGCCCGGCTGATTTTTTGATTTATTGTAGAAATGAGGTCTCGCTTGCCCAGGCGGGTCTCGAACCCGTGGGCTCAGGCAATCCACTCACCTCAGCCTCCCAAAGGCGCGGGATTACAGGCTGAGCCACCGAGCCCGGCGAAGCTGAGAGGTTTTAAATAGTATTCTAAGTTATTGGTTAGGGTCCCTTAAGTTCTGCACTAACACTGAGAAAATAATTGTCTTTGCTTATTTAACCTTAGGTGTTTTTTATCTTTGTGGTTAAATTAGTAGCAATTGTCTGCAGTTATTACTGGTTTTATTGTATGTAAAAGTTTATAAGTTCTTCCAAAGACTGTTTAGTAGAATCTATGTTACATAAAATATCAGATTACAAAATTGGTCTTGCAAAAAATAATTTGATTGCTTATATTTTACTAAGAAAACCACTCCTTTTGAATTTTCTAAGAGCTACTACAACATTTTGTTTTACAGACCAGAAAAATGTCCAAATATTTACTGCTTGAAGTTATTTATGTTATTTTAACCACATGTAATACTTTTAGGTTTTTTAAAAGGAGAAAATATATGTATTTGTTTGAAAAGTACATTTTAAAATGTTGCTTTAAATGTTGTTTTAAATGTGCAGTGGTAATGTACTCTGAAATCTTTCAGCTATTGGCTGAGATTAGATTAATCATGATTTTTAAAAATTGACTACTAAACAGAATAGTTGAATTAATCGAGTCACCTTTTATAACTATAAGTGGCTGGTAGAATTAGCTCTTATAATTAAAAATTAATCAGTTTTTAATTTTTAAAAAGTTGTTGAATCCAGCCAATAAACTGCTACTCTCAAATTATTAGTAGTGTAATTATATTGGGTCTTATCCACAATGTTAACAGACAGTCTTAATCTCAGCCTCAAAAATGGGATGTATTCTCATATTTTCTTATTTCTTTCTGTGTAACCTATTGTGGGTATTTTTGTTTTATTTTTAAATTTGTATTTTAATTTATACTATTTGAGTATTGAGTCAATAGAAATTTACTTCCTAATGGAATATATCATACTTCTTTTCCTTATCTATTATTATTTTGAGGTATTCCTTACTCTAGTAGCTTAGTTTGTTGAATAAGTTTATTTTTACTTTAGCAATTATTGCTAATACTTGGTTCGTAGTCTTTAGCCTTTCGTTGAATTCAACTTTGAATCTTTTTACTCTGTTCCCATATGTCATGTCCATTATTTTAATAAATTTGTTTTTTATACCAGGTGCTAGCATTTGTTTCCTTGAAGTGCTGTGGTCATAGCGGTACATATTGTTCTGGGGCAAGAGAATCAGATATAGGGTATTGATTGTGGTCTTGGTTGAAAAACCAATTATCAACAGCAACAAAAAATAAGAAAACTTTTGTAATTCTAAAATGTGTTATTTTCAATAAGTTATAAAGAATCTCGTGTGTGTGTGTGTGTGTGTGTGTGTGTGTGTTTAAACAGCATGTGATAATCTTTCATTCTTACCAGTTACTGTTCTTACCCTAATCTTAGTATCTTCCTAAACCTGAGCAAAACAAAGTTACTTCCAACAATTTCCAGAATTATAGGGTGGAGTATTTATTTGCTTATTTTTAAATCCCAAAGAGTAGTGTAATGCATAAAAACAAGTCAGGCCAGACATTTCAAAACTTGGCTCTAATCTGTACCATCAATATGATCTTGAGGCAAATCAACAAATCATTTGATTTTTCCAAGCCTAAATTTAACCATTTATAAAAAAAATACGATAAAACTCTTGTGAGGACTAAATGAGAAAATATACATAGAGCGGTTAGGTTAGGCCACTACATGGTACATAGAAAGCATCCCCAAAAATGTTATTGTCATTATTATATCACAATAATTTTCATAGTCATCATAACTTATGGAAACTGCTTTTGGGATTTTAATAGACATCAAAAGTCTCCTTACCAATTTTCCTAGTTGATACAGCATCCATTTCCCTAGTTGATACAGCATCCATTTATTTTTTAATTTTTTAATTTTTTTTAAGTTGGGGTCTCACTCTGTTGTCCAGGCTGGAATGCAGTGTTACGACCATGGCTTATTGCAACCTCGACCTCCTCAGCTCAGGCTTCTGCTTCAGCCTCCCAATAACTGGGACTGTAGGCATGTGCCACCATACCCGGCTTTTTTTTTTTTTTTTTTTGGATAGAGACAAAGTCTTGCCATGTTGCCCAGGCTGGTCTCGAACTCCTGAGCGCAAGCTATCTTCCCGCCTTGATCTCCCAAAGTGCAGGGATTATAGGCATGAACCTCTACACCCATCCTATTAATTCAAATGTAAAAGTATACTTTTACCATTCTCTCTAGCCTCTCTTTCTTCCCTTTGGTTTGAAATGCCTCAGCTTCCCTATAGGGTTAGCTTTGTGTTTGTTTAAAGACCTTGTTATTTCCTTTTCAGCTGAAGGTGGAACCATCATGTGTCTTTCTCCCAATTTTATATTATTTCCCAACACTGCCCTTACATAGGGGCCTTTGGACAAAATGTGCATTTTTTTTTTCAGTTAAAGTGTTTCTTGGATATTTTCTAGAACTAGCTGAAAATTGATTTTTATGAAAAATGAATACTTTGGAGTGATCTGTATTTGAAAAGAGATGTGAATGTTTTGGTTAGTGCTGACTGTTATGAAACAGTATTTCATTGCTGAAGTAATTTCTTTTGAAACCAGAGTAAATATTATCAATGTCACTAACAAGGGACTACTGCACTCCTTCGACCTCCCAAAGACAGTATGCCTTGAATTCTCGCCAAAAAACACTGTCCTGGCAACGTGGCAGCCTTACACTAGTAAGTATTTACCCATTGTAAAACCATTCTGGCAGGGCCAGTTAAATTTAGTGGGAAAAAAGGGAGAAAGTTTATAACCTTATAAGAAGATAATTAGTCCTTATGATGGTGAATAGTTTGTGAACATTTATAATCAACAGTGAATCCTAGACTCTCCAAATGTACTGAAAGTAATTTTAAGGTATACAGTAAGTTAGCAAAAAGATCCAGCTTCTGCTGGGCTCGGTGGCTCAGCCTGTTATCCCGCGCTTTGGGAGGCCCAGGTGAGTGGATTGCCTGAGTCTTCGGGTTCGAGACCCACCTGGGCAACTTGGCGAGACCTCATTGCTACAATAAATCAAAAAATTAGCCAGGCGTGGTAGTGCATGCCTGTAATTCCGGCTACTTGGAAGGCTGAGGCGGAAGGATCGCCAGAGCCCAGCAGGTCGAGGCAGCGGTGGCTGGGAGCGTGCCACTGCACTCTTGCCTGGGCGACAGAGTGAGACTCCAACTCAAAAAAAAAAAAAAAAAAAGATCTAGCTCAAGGAAAAATTTAGAAAGTAAACAGCTGCTGTATAGAGAAGATCTCTAAAGAATAATAATTATGATTTTTAAAATCAAAACATTTAGAATAAGTAAAGTAGACAGCATCCAAGAGATGTGTGTGGTATGGCAAAGAGTAGAAATGATGTGCCATTTTCTTTATTTTTTTCTTTTTTTTTGAGTTGCAGTCTCACTCTGTTGCCCAGGCTGGAGTGCAGTGGCATGATCACAGCCAGCCTTGACCTGCTGGGCTTGGGCGATCCTTCCACCTCAGCCTTCCAAGTAGCTGAAACAACAGGCACGTGCTTTCACGCCTGCCTTATTTTTTTACTTGTTGTAGAGATGAGGACTCATCAAGTTGCCCAGGCTGGTCTCAAACCCCTGGGCTCAAGCAGTCCTCTCGCCTCGGCCTCCCAAAGTGCTGGGATTACAAGCTTGAGCCACCATACCTGGCTGATGTGCCATTTTCTAGCAGATTTAAAGATGCCTACTGATAATTACGTGGACATTTTATATGGCTGTGCTTCTTTGATAAGTAATAATTGAAAAGTGGTATGGGGCTTATTTTAAGAAATATTTTTTAATGTGGGTATTATTGAATAAGTAAATAATAATAGGTCATTGTTGGGTTGTAAACCTCCTGGGTTTTGTTCTTTCTTTTTTCTTTATTTTTTTTTTTTTTTGAGTCAGAGACTCACTCTGTTGCCCAGGCTGGAGTGTGGTGACACACTCATGGCTACCGCAGCCTTGACCTTCTGCCTCAGCCTTCCAAGTAGCTGGGACTACAGGCACGCACCATCACACCCAGCTAATTTTTCTTAATGTATTCTAGAGATGAGGTCTCGCCAAGTTGCCCGGGCTGGTCTTGAACCCGTGGGCTCAGGCAATCCTCTCACCTTGGCCTCTCACCTCCGTTGGGATTATAGACATGTACCACCACACCCGGCCTAGGGTTTTGTTCTTTCAAGGGACATAGATTCTAATCTTTCAAATAAATAAAAAGGAAACTGGGAATCAATTGAAAATCATGAGTGGTTTTATGTAACTTTTTTGGTTTTTTGGTGACTTACAGATGCAAGCTTTCGTGATTTGATCCATTTGACAGTAATCCATGTCAAAATAAATAAGAAATCTCTTATGTATTCTTCAAATCTATAGTAATTAACTCATTTCAGAAATACTGGGCTTTTGCTCAAATAGCTGTCACATTGTCATGGCTTTGGAATGGATGATTAACTCCATGATTAAGGCTAGAGAGGAAAGTTGACGTAAGGCAGCTCTTTTACTTGGTCTTTGTAATCTTGTTCAAATTTTTTTCTAAGAATGAAGTATTTTTACAAGTATTGAAACAATTACTGCAAAAAAAATTGCTTTCATTGTAGCATCTAAAGATGGCACAGCTGGGATACCCAACCTGCAACTTTATGATGTAAAAACTGGAACTTGTTTGAAATCTTTCATCCAGAAAAAAATGCAAAATTGGTAAACAAATGCTTAAAAGTACTAATATTTTACACAATATTTTAAATATTAATAACTGTATAATATTTGTTTTTCTGGCATTGATTTTAAAAATAACTCATTAGGCCAAAATCTAGCTCTTTAAGAATTTTGTATATAGAATGTAGTAGCATAAAAACTTGATCTTTTTTTGGTTAAGTATTTAAGTGGAAAGAAACAATGTTTTTCTATTACTTATACTGACTAAAACTATTAATAACTGATATGATCTACTTATAAGTATGTTTTAATAGTAAGCAATATACAGACTTCTACGTGTTAACGTGATATTACATTCTGAATAATTTTTAAAAAATATATTCTCTCTTTTTTTTGGACATAGGTGTCCATCCTGGTCAGAAGATGAAATGCTTTGTGCCCGAAATGTTAACAATGAAGTTCACTTCTTTGAAAACAACAATTTTAGTATGAAAAGACTTACAAACTAATTTTATTATTTGCTGTCATTGTATATGACTTTCATTAACTTTTATAGCATCATAGGATTCCCTAAATACTGTTAATTTGTTAATCAATAATTATCATATTTATTTGCATAACTCCTTGTAAGTCTAAATCTAGTGAAAATCTATAGCACAAAGATTTTCTTTACAATAACTTTTATTATCCGATAATTGCTGTTAATTTAAGACATGTGAATACCACTTCCTGCATTCAATTGCTGTTGAAATTCTGTGACATGCATTTTTTTTTTTAAGTATTTTATTGTATAGAATTTCAAACACCTAGTCCCAGTACTGTCACCCCATGGCTAGTTCTCTCATTTGTATAACTGTCCAACTACCATCTTTCTTACTGAGCTAAAGCAAATCCCAGACATGATATAAATTTACATAATTTTTAATATATAATTTTCAGTTTTTCAGTATAGTTCTGAAAATTGGGGCTCTTAATTTTTTAAACTTACCTACAATACTGTTGTTGCAGATTATTAAATATTTGGTCAGTGTTCAAATTTCTGATAATTGCAAATGTTACAATTTTTTTTAAAACTCAGGATTCAGGCCAGGTGTTGTGGCTCATGCCTGTAACCCCAGCACTTTGGAAGGCTGAAGTGAGAGGATTGCTTGAGCTCAGGAATTCAAGACCAACCTGGGCAACATAGCGAGACCTCATCTTTTTAATTTTTTTTTTTGAGTTGAAGTCTCACTCTGTTGCCCAGGCTGGAGTGCAGTGTCACTCTCACGGCCACTGCAGCCTCGACCTGCTATACTCAGGCGATCCTTCCACCTCAGCCTTCCAGTAACTGGATCTACAGGCGCATGCTACCATGCCCAGCTTATTTTTTGATTTATTGTAGAGACAAGGTCTTGCCAAGTTGCCCAGGCTGTTCTCTAACCTGTGGGCTCAGGCAATCCTCTCACCTCAGCCTCCTAAAGTGCTGGGATTATAGGCTTGAGCCACCGTGCCCAGCCAAGACCTCATCTTTATAAAAAATAAAAAGATTAACTAGATGTGATGGTGCATGCCTTTAGTCCCAGCTCCCTGGGAGGCTGAGGCAGAAGGATCACCTGAGGCCAGGAGGTTGAGGCTGTGGTGAACCATGATTGTGCCACTGTACTCCAGCCTGGGCAACAGAGTGAGACCCTAACTCAGAAAAATAAAAAAACTCAAGATTCAAATAAGGTACTGTACATTGCAATTGATTGATATATCTTTTAAGTTTCTTTTAATATAGGTTCCCACTCCATCTTTTTTTCCCTCTGGTTACTTATTATTTAAGAAGCAAAGTTGTCTGGCTTGCATATATTCTCATAGTCTGAATTTTGCTTTTGTATCTCATGACATAATTGAACATGTTCATCTGTCCCCTATAAAGTGCTAGTTGGATCTAGAATTAGTCAACTTCAAGTTATTTTTTTGGTTAGTGAGAGCAAGACTACATCATAAGGTAGCATTCAGTTCTTTTGTCGAAACACATAATGTCTGGTTGTATTTTATTTTGTAGGGTTAGCTAACATTAGTTTTCCATGCCTAGATGTATTATTTCATCAGTACTTACAAATTGGTATTATTCTTATTTTTTACTCTCTCCCTTCTTATTTATTAGCTGTACTTCTTCAAAGAAAAAAATCCCCCATCCATTATTTGGTTACCTAGTGGTACCATTATATAGAAAAGTCAGGCTAAGTTGTCTTTCCTTTTATTCGTTTTTATATAATGCTATCTCTGGCAACCTTCACTGTAATCATTATGAGTTTTTTCCCATTCTTAATGAATTGTGGATTACATATAGGTATGTGTGTTTTAATCCATTGTAGTTATTATCAAATTGTCTCATCTTTGGCCAGTATGTCCTTAATGACTTCTTTGCTATATGGTAAGATAAGCTGTTCTCAGATTATCTTGTAATTTCCTGCAGTACACTTAAAGTCAGCCAATTTTCAAGAAACCTTGATTCCTTTTTAGTGGAAAAGGGTATGCAGAGATCACAATCTGAATTCTAGGGATTCTTACTGTTACTGCATTGAATGTTATTTCTAGACCTTTCTTTTCCTTTTTCTTTCTTAAAGATATAGCAATCATAAGTTTATACTGACACTTTAAATGAAAAACTAAGCCTCTCCTGTCTTTCTTAACTTCTTCTATCTTATCTGTATTGCTTTTTGCCAACACCAAGAATCCTGTTCCTCTGGGATACGAGGGACAATCATTTGAGAATATCACATTCACTTGAGTATTCATTTGTTTTGTTCCACGTTATCCACATAGTATTCCTAGAATCTTAATACTGATAGTAATATCAATAACACAGTTACTGAAAGTAAATTAAAGGGTTTGCAGCACAGTTTGTCTTTAGAATACTTTTGAGTGAGCACTTTTGAGTATATTATAGTTTGAATAAGAACTGGCAACTCTGTTCACTTGTACCAAAGATGGCATGCAACTGATTTTGAGGACCATTCAGTCAGTATAGTTATGTACTTTATTTTCCAGTGTTTGAGGCTCATTCAACCCTGTTGTTTTTGGGTAGGTTGTTCGTTGTTTTTTTTTTTGTCTTACTTGCCTCTTTGTGAGCATGCCAAAGGAAGGGGAGTCACCATTTTGGCATTTTGGTGTGCTACTTTTGAACAGCTATTGATCTCTGAAATTGAACAAAGAGTATTAGCTCTTGATTCCAGTATGTAGGGGAGAAGTCTTAATAACATGATTTCTGACTGCCTGGCATAAGAGTAAGTACTTAATCAGCCATTGTTACTATTGTTTTGATTATCAGGTATCTATTTAACACATTAGTCAGAGAATTTCCATATGCACATTCTGTAGTAGCAGGCCAAGGCTGATCTTTCCCATCCAATGGGCTCTATGACTACTTCATTTCAGAGGTAGAAGAGAACTGTCATTTATTGAATATTTACCATGTGGCTGGCACTGTGCTTCTAAAGTGTCACTGGGAATTAAGTAGTATAATCCTATTTCTTGCCCCAAACCCCCAGAGCTAATAAATGACTGAGTAGATATCGAAGCCTAGTCATGTCTTGTTCCAACTCCATGCTCTTTCTACTGTGTTGCTGTGTCGCTCTGCTTGACCTACATGGAACTGCAGTGAGTAGTATTAGTGTGTAGTTATAGTAACCATTTATGATACATTCAGAGTTGAACATGTTCATCTTAGCTTTTCTCATCAATCTAACCCCCATTAACTCTTTTTTCAGGCACTATTGCAAATAAATTGCATTTGCAAAAAATTAATGATTTTGTATTATCACCTGGACCTCAGCCATACAAGGTAATGGTTATGTTTTTGTTTGTTTATGTGGAATAGTATGTGTTTAAACCTGTTCCTAGTTTTTTGTGACTGTAAAAACACATTCATCTTAGTTTATATGCTTCAAAAAATTAAGTAATGCTTTATGTCTGTGTGTCTTAGGTGGCTGTCTATGTTCCAGGAAGTAAAGGTGCACCTTCGTTTGTCAGGTTATATCAGTACCCCAACTTTGGTGGGCCTCATGCAGCTTTAGCCAATAAAAGTTTCTTTAAGGCTGATAAGGTTACAATGCTGTGGAACAAAAAAGGTATGATAAATATGTTTTATCCTTCATTTTGTTTATCAAATGTTAATTTAGGCTATATTTCTATATGTATAAAAAATAGAATTAATACTTAGTTTGAGTTTAAAATTTAATTAAAGTTTTTGCTGTTTTTTTAAAATAGCTACTGCTGTGTTGGTAATAGCTAGTACAGATGTTGACAAGACAGGAGCTTCCTACTATGGAGAACAAACTCTGCACTACATTGCAACAAATGGAGAAAGTGCCGTAGTACAATTACGTGAGTATTGCAGCAGTCTTCCTTTTATAAAAATAATGATAGTAAAAAGCATGCCATAAAGATGATCTAATCTAAATTATTTGGTTTTTGAGTTGGAGTCTCACTCTGTTGGCCCAGGCTGGAGTGCAGTGGCACAATCATGGTTTACCCCAGCCCTGACCGCCTGGGCTCAGGTCATCCTTCCACCTCAGCCTCCCGAATAGCTGGAACAGCAAGCATGCACCAACATACCCGGCTAATTTTTTGATTTTTTGATAAAGATGAGGTCTCACTGTGTTGCCCAGGCTGGCTTCAAACTCCTGGGCTCAAGCAATCCTACCTTGGCCTCTCAAAGTGCTAGGATTACAGGTATGAGCCACCAAACCCAGCTGATATAATGTAAATTCTTGATCAAGTGATAGAATTCAAATATTTTAATAACTTTTAACTTTTCCTTCTCATTAAGAAACTTAAAATCATCTTCAGACATGTCTTATTTTGACAGAATACAATTAGTTAATTGATTTGTGCTAGCACTTGAGAAGTAACTTCCTGAGTGAGATAATTCCATTGTAGTAGCTCTTGTGAAACTTATTTATTATTCTAATTATGACAGCAGGTTGTTTTGTATGTTTAGTACTATCTCTAGAATTTTTTTTTTTTTTTTTTGAGTTAGAGTCACACCCTGTCACCCAGACTGGAATATAGTGAACACTCCCAGCCACCGCAGCCTCGACCTGCTGGGCTCAGGCAATCCTTCTGCCTCAGCCTTCCAAGTAGCTGGAACTACAGGCATGTACCACCACGCCTGGCTAATTTTTTGAATTTTTGTAGAGATGAGGTATTGCCAAGTTGCCCAGGCTGGTCTCTAACCCGTGGGCTCAGATAGTCCTCGCGCCTCTGCCTCCTAAAGTGCTGGAATTACAGGCGTGAGCCACCACACCCGCCCTAGAATTGTTAATAATATCCAAGAATGTTACCACTTTATCTGTTGTTTTGATGTGCTAAAACTTTAAAATAATAGATTTGAAATATTGGCAGCTCCATGTTTTTCTCATCATGGATTGAATATGTGTAAGTAGGATAACTTTCTTACAAAAACTGTATTCCCAGTGAAGTCAGAAACAAAACAAGGATGGCTTCCCTTTTCACTATTATTTTAATACATCTGAAATACCTAGTTAATATAAATTATCAAAAGAAGTAAAAAATAAACAGTTTTGAAAGGAGAAAACATGTGGAAGATAATGTACCTGAAAAAGAAAGGTGTGCATTTTAATGTACTTATGTGGGAAGATCTCCACCAGAGTATGAAATGAACTAACAGAGTCTAGGACTTTGCCATTTGGGTCTGTGTTTATGAGAGAGATGCTTTATTTTTTTTTGAGTTGGAGTCTCACTCTGTCACCCAGACTGGAGTGTAGTGGCCACTCCCGGCCACCACAGCCTCGACCTGCTGAGCTCAGGTGATCCTTCCGCCTCAGCCTTCCAAGTAGCTGGACCTACAGGCGCACGCTACCATGCCTGGCTAATTTTTTGATTTATTGTAGAGATGAGGTCTCGCCAAGTTGCCCAGGTAGGTCTTGAACCCATGGGCTCAGGCAATCCACTCACCTCAGCCTCCCCAAGCGAGGGATTACAGGCTGAGCCACCGAGCCCGGCAAGATGCTTTATTTTAAGAAAATAATCCTGAAAGTATATGCAAGAAATATAGGCTGGGCACAGTGGCTCACATCTGTAATCTCAGCACTTTGGGAGGCCAAGGTAAGAGGACTGCCTGAGCCCAGGTTTGAGACCAACCTGGGCAACTCAGCAAGACCTTATCTCTACAATAAATCCAAAAAAAACTTAGGTGTGGTGACGCATACCTGTAGTTCCAGCTACTTGGAAGGCTGAGGCGGAAGAATCAACTGAGCCCAGTGGGTTGAGGCTGTGGTGGCCATAAGTGTGCCACTGCACTCCAGCCCAGCCTGGGCAACAGAGTAAAGCTCCAAATCAAAAAAAAAAGAAATATAACAGAAGGGATTGCCTTTGTGTAAAGGGACCTATTTTTATGGCACTTTAAAAACTATATTTTGTATTTTTATTACCATGTGCATTTATTACCCCTTCCAAAAACATTTGTTTATTAATAGTAATAAACTAGTACTATAAGCCCACATTGCCAAATATGTAATAGAAGTTAAGATTCAGTAGGAGTTCTGAAGCAAATTTATGATTATACTTCAACCCTAGAATATAATGTAAGAATATTTTAATTTTAACATTACTTGAAATTTTTAGAATTTTTTTTAACTGTTTGACATATTTATGAGATCTATATGTTTATAATTTGTGCTAATAAATATGACATTTGTATAATTATCACTAATTTGGATTTTATATTCTTTTTTTAGCCAAAAATGGTCCCATTTATGATGTAGTTTGGAATTCTAGTTCTACTGAGTTTTGTGCTGTTTATGGTTTTATGCCTGCCAAAGCAACCATTTTCAACTTGAAATGTGATCCTGTATTTGACTTTGGAACTGGCCCTCGCAATGCAGCCTACTACAGCCCTCATGGACATATACTGGTGTTAGCTGGATTTGGAAATCTGAGGGGACAGATGGAAGTGTGGGATGTTAAAAACTACAAACTTATTTCTAAACCAGTGGCTTCTGATTCTACGTATTTTGCTTGGTGCCCAGATGGTGAGCATATTTTAACAGCCACGTGTGCTCCAAGGTTACGTGTTAATAATGGGTACAAAATTTGGCATTATACTGGCTCTATCTTGCACAAATTTGATGTGCCATCAAATGCAGAATTATGGCAGGTTTCTTGGCAGCCATTTTTAGACGGAATATTTCCAGCAAAAGCAATAACTTACCAAGCAGTTCCAAGCGAAGTACCCAGTGAGGAGCCTCAAGTTGCAACAGCGTATAGACCTCCAGCTTTAAGAAATAAACCAGTCATCAATTCCAAACTGGTAAGTAAAGCTTTAACTGCTTTGGTAGAAAAAGGATTTGCGTTGTGTAGAGTTCTCTAGACCTTTTTCTCATGTTCTTGTGTTACTTAGTACCTTATCAGAAATCACCGAGGACCTAATCCTCGGTAAACAGGTGAACAGCTCATGTTTTTAAATTGACAAGGTAAGTTAACTTCAAGCAGTTCACATTTAAATTTTCTGGAAATGATAATTAATTGAGTATGACACATTGGTTTTCTATTTTGTTATAGTCTGTTCTTGTGTTTTCATTTGCTTTTATTTTAATCTTCTATAACAAGTAATTCTTTATGTGGAGAGAATAAGGGAGGCCACTGGGTTTCTGTTGACAGACGTCAGACCCAAAAAGACCTCTCAGATGAAGCTTTGTTGGTATCTAGTTTCAAAAGAATTATGTGTCTCTAGTTCTGTTGTTGAAACAAAACTAAAGTGAATTGTACCAGCTTTTAAATGATTAAAAGAAATATCAACCAAGAGGAAGACCCTTATTAACCCCATCCTGACAAATGGAGTGTGCCACTACCAGTAACAGTTTGGAAGTAATCTTTGCCAATCATAAATAAAACTTGATCTTAAATAAATTTGATAAAATAAGCTTACTAGCAAAAGTCTATAATTTGTTATGTATATTTCTTAAAACATGGACTCCATTTCATAATTGTTTACATTTCCCATAGCATGAAGAGGAACCACCTCAGAATATGAAGCCACACCCAGGAAATGATAAGCCTTTATCAAAAACAGCCCTCAAAAATCAAAGGAAGCATGAAGCCAAGAAAACTGCAAAGCAGGTATTTGGGGCATCAATTTCAAAACAAACAAAAAAGTTAAATTAGCTATAAGCCTTAAGGTTTAAAGATTTATGGTCTTGAAGATCTAATTTTTGTGTTATCAAACGTAATTGGAGTTAGACTTAAATAGGCAGAATGTCTTTCTTTTGTGTTTGCCTGTAAATTTCTAAGTGGTCCTGTCCATGTAATGCATGACAAAGGAAACTGGACCTGACCCTAACACCTGAGACACAATGGAATCATGTAGTATGTTACTTGCAATATACCCTTTTGGTGGAGCCTGTGGGTGTAGCTTACTTTCTTTAAAGCATGTATGTAGTAAGAGAATCTGGAAATTACATGACTATAAAGCCATTTTGATACTCTGTATTATATGACTATGAAATTATTCAACCGGGAATCTACATACCAGAAGTACCCAAATAATGGAATTGTTGTAATTTTTTGTTTGCTTATATAGCTGAAGAACCACACCAGTGTAATAGTGGACAAATAAATTGTGATATTGTATGGCTCACGGTGATAGTATGATCAGCTTACATTTTTGCAATTCAGACAGTACATCTCTTAGTCCATTCAGATGCTGTAACAAAATACCTTAGACTGGGTAATTTATAAACGACAGGAGCTTATTGCTCATGGTTCTGGAGGCTTGGGAGTCCAAGAGCAGGACACTGGCAGATTCGATCTCTGCAAAGGGGCCGTTCCTCATAAATGACACCTTCTATGTATCCTCACGTGGCAGAGGAGGCAAGGGAGCACCTGTGAGCATCTTTTATAAGGTAATCACATTCATGAGGGTGAAGGCCTCATGACTTCATCACTTCCCAAAGTCCCCACCTCTTAATACTATCCCATTGGGTGTTGAGTCCCGACCCATGAATTAGGGGGTGGACACCAATGTTCAGACTATGGCAGTGGGGTAGATTTTTAACAACTGACTGCCATATCACCAATCCAGTCTTGCTGGTAATTCTTGAATTTTGACAGGTCATGTGTTTTTGTTGGCAGGTACTATTTTAAGGAATAGAATTACAATCCTATTCTACTAAAATCTGAGCTTTTAAAAGAATCATTGTGCTCGTTTGTGGTTAATATATTTCATCCCCAGAAGTATTTTTTAATTGGTCAGATTTAGGTTCATCTAAGTACAGGAATCTACTCCATGCATCAGATTTGTATAAAAGCAAAACACGTCCCTTCATGAATGTGGATCGGGACCTCTTCTGGCCCTGGATATTATAGCATATTAGGAGTACTGTATCCTTATAACTATTGGTAGGTAAGATGCCTTCTGATTGAAATTCAGGGCCCCTCTGAAACCTACTTAACTTAGAATTATATTTTTATAAGCAAGGTTTTTTTTTTATCAGAAGGTTATTTTAATATAACCATTGCTGGTACTAAACTAAAATACCTTTGTAATAAAATATTACTTGTTAATTTTGTATGCTTTTCTGGTATTTGAGCATGTAAGAATGTGGGGGGTTATAGAAGGTCAGTATGTCTTGCTCAGAAAAATCAATTTTAAAATAATTGACTTCCAGCCAGGTATGGTGGCTCATGCCTATAATCCCAGCACTTTGGGAGGCCGAGGTAAGAGGATTGCCTGAGCCCACAGGTTCGAGATCAGCCTGGACAACTTGGCAAGACCTCATCTCTATAATAAATCAAAAAATTAGCTGGTTGTGGTAGCACATGTCTGTAGCTCCAGCTAGTTGGAAGGCTGAGGCGGAAGGATCACCTGAGCCCAGCAGGTCGAGGCTGTGGTGGCCGTGAGCATGCCACTGTACTCCAGCCTGGGTGACAGAGTGAGATGCCAACTCAAAAAATAATAATAATAATAATAAAAATAAAATAATTGACTTTCTTAAAGATAGCTCTTGTGGCTCTTTTTTATTTTTTTTTTAAGCTATCAGTGTCATTGATAAAAAACATAATAATTACAGAACAACCCCCCTCCAATACAATCATATAGGTATCTACACGTGTTGTTTACTAAAGATAATACCACTGATTCATCCTTATGGAGTTGCTTATTGAGTTGTTTTTCCAGTGATAGCAAAAGTTGTCAAATTGCTGGATAATCTTTTCTATGCATTTTGAGATAGCTGACTGAAGTTAGTAAAAGTTATGGCTGTGTGGTATAAATGGCCTATGAGAAAAATCTCACCTTCTCAGTCCTGATTCTGAATTAAATAACCCAGGATGAGAGCAGTCAGATCTTACTAGAGTTTTTGTTTTTATGGTTTTTTTAGTTGGAGTCTCACTTTGTCTCCTAGGCTGAAGTGCAGTGGCACGCTCGCGGCCACCACATCCTCGACCTGCTGGGCTCAGGTGACCCTTCTGCCCCGACCTTCCAGGTAGCTGGGACTACAGGCACGCATCACCACGCCCAGCTAATTTTTGACTTTTATTGTAGAGATGAGGTCTTGCCAAGTTGCCCAGGCTGGTCTCAAACCCATGGGCTCAGGCAGTCCTCACCTTGGCCTCCCAAAGTGCTGGGATTATAGGTATGAGCCACCACACCTGGCCTATTACTAGTGTTTTTCTAAACTGGTGATAATTTTGTAAGTTTATTGACTACCAGAAAGGGTTTCAAACATAAGAATTTAGTTTTACCATAGACACATCCTTTCTAAAGAATGGCCAGAATTTAAGTCTAATAATGTAAACATCTTATTCTTGTTATGGTGAAAAATAAATTTCATATTGCACTTAATTTTAATGATTTTTCACATTTATAACATCTTTTTTCCTAGAAGAAAACTTACATTCTTCTACTGTAATTTTATGTTACAAAAAATACCAAGCTATATATCTGTATATTATTAGAACTTATAGGCTCCCTTTTTTTTGAGTTAGACTCTCACTCTGTCACCCAGGCAGACATGCAGTAGCACAATCACAGCTTACCACAGCCTCAACCTCCTGGACTCAGACCATCATTCAGCCTCGGCCCCCTGAGAGGCTGGGACTGCAGGTGTGCACCATCACACCTGCCTAATTTTCTGACTGTTTTGAAGAGACAGGATCTAACTATGTTGTCCAGGCTGGTCTCAAACTCCTGGGCTCAAGCAGTCCTCCCACCTTGGCCTCCCAAAGTGCTGGGATTACAGGTGTGAGCCACCGTGCCCAGCTAAGGCACCTTAGGAGTAGTAACTTAACATTTTCTTTTTGAATACACAAAATTCCCCAATATTGCGTTTTCACACAGAAGGTAAGGATTTAATGTTTGTTGAATTGGAGTGTACAAAAAGATGAAACCAACATAACTTTAAAAAGAAAAAGTGACTCCAATTCTGTGTTCTCTAAAATCTCTTAGACTTTTTAGAGTTGGAAGTCTAGGAGTGACTTGCTATTCTATGTTCCCCTGAGATGCTTTGGAAGTTCAGGGTAACCCATCCAGAACTCTGAGTAAAAGGTTTTAGAGACCTGGGGCATTATGTATTCCACTAGGAACTCTACAAGGAAAAAGTAAAAACCATACCTTGGGACCATTGAAAACTTAAACAACTTTTTTCTCCTCTTGTCAAAACATATATCTTGTCATAGTTATAAAGGAAAAGTCATTATTTTGCTCTTTGTTCTTTTATTTATTAAGCCTGTACAATGAAGCAAGTATTATTCTAGGATTCCAATTATAATAAGGGATAGTGTCATGTGGTGTTACAGTAGGGAGAAATGCCATGTACTGTGGGAAGCTGGGAAAGGTACAATAGGTATCCTAGTTTACTCTGACAAAGGTAATTTCATTGACCTTAGCCTTGGTATATAAAATATAGGAATCAGTATATAAAATATAGGAATTAAAGGTCATGAGGTATGCAGTATAGTCCTGTGATACACATATGCTGTAAGGGTCATGAGGTATGCTGTATAGTCCTGTGATATGTATTAATTCAGATTCTTTCTTTATATAAAATGTAGATAAAAATTACATATTTAGTTTCTATATTTTATATACCAAGGCTGTGTCAATTGAAATACTTTAATGTTTTTAATTTGAAAATTGAATTTTAAAAACTATTTCCTACAGGAAGCAAAAAGTGACAAGAGTCCAGATATGGCACCTACTCCTGCTCCGCAGAGCATACCACAAAATACTATCCCTCAGTCAGTTTCTGGAGACCCTGAAATAGACAAAAAAATCAAGAATCTAAAGAAGGTAAGAGATTTAAATGCAAAACAGATGTGTATGTTGAAAGGTATACATGAGAATTGTATAAAGAGGGTAGTCTAGGTGCCTAAAGACAGGTATCTAAGAAGTCTATAGCAGTTCTCATTGTTGCTGTCAAATACTATCACTTAGGAATGACACTGATTATACTTCTATTAGGCTATTAGTACTTTTGTTATGGATTTTTGGAGAAATTAAAAATATGTGCATTTGTATAGAAATATCCTGAACACTTTTATTCTCAGTATTTCATTAGATACAAAATTTATTAGCTTGTGATATGCATCCAGTGTGTGGTGGTGGTGCTGGGGATAGAGCCCTTCGTGGCTTATGGGGCTTCTCTTAAAGCCAAAGACATCATCCAGATCCTGTGGAATATTAAAATAAATGGTGACATTAGTGATAAATTTACATATATGCACAATATATATATATGCACAATATATATATGCACAATATATATATGTACAATATATATTACATATATGCACAATATAATTGCATAATATATATGATTATATTAAAAACTTGAGAAAAATGTTTTGGCAAATCTCATGTTTTTAGCATACACAATTTTATGTTTAACTTTAAAAAATAGTTTACCCTAGCATTTTAACTGACCATTCGTGATGCAAATGGAAGATAATTGATTCTCCATGTTCACATTCGTGTAATTGAGTTGTTGATAAGAAAATGTACGTTCAAAAATGACTTTTTCTTCCTTCCTCTTGACTCATTTGATTACAGAAACTGAAAGCAATTGAGCAACTGAAAGAACAAGCAGCAACTGGAAAACAGTTAGAAAAAAATCAGGTATTTTATGCATTTTTCATTCGCGCTTGTGCTCATCACCACCCTTTCATCTTTTATTATAAACAATTATTTAATTAGATAAAAGCACATAAAATTTAAAAACTTGCCTTGAAAACCATGTGCCATATTCTTTTTAATGTTTTTACTTTTTAACTTAAGTTGATCTTGGAGTCACTGTTCTTTTTTTTTTTTTTTTTGGGTTGGAGTCACTCTGTCTCCCAGGCGGGAATGCAGTGGCACACTCATGGCCACCGCAGCCTCAACCTGCTGGACTTAGGTGATCCTTCCACCTCAACCTTCCAAGTAGCTGGACCTACAGGCACGCACCACAACATCTGGCTAATTTTTTTGATTTATTGTAAAGATGAGGCCTCACCAAGCTGCCCAGGCTGATCTTGAACCTGTGGGCTCAGGCAGTCCTCTCACTTCAGCCTCCCAAAGTGCTGGGATTATAGGTGTGAGCCACTGTGCCCAGCCGAGTCACTGTCTATACTATGCTATACTAGACTATGCTGCTGAAAATAATTACAGTTAGTTCTATTAGACAAATAGGAAATTCTCTTCCCTCCCATGCCTCAGGTTGCACTGCCCTGTCTACCCTTTCCTGCTTCCTTTCCTCAGCACTTTTTGTTGTTGTTGTTTTGTTTCTTTGAGTCGGAGCCTCACTCTTGCCCAGACCAGAGTGCAGTGGCATGCTCACGGCCACAGCAGCCTCGACCTGCTGGGCTCAGGCAAATTCTTCCACCTCAGCCTTCCAAGTAGTTGGAACTACAGGCACGCGCCACCATGCCTGGCTAATTTTTTGATTTATCGTAGAGACAAGGTCTCACCATGTTGCCCAGGCTGATCTCAAACCCCTGGGCTCAGGCAGTCCTCTCACCTCCACCTCCCAAAGTGCTAAGATTATAGGCATGAGCCACCACACCTGGCTTCCTCAGCACTTTTAAGCCCAAATATGGAAGTGAAAATTTGTTGGACCTAAAAGGATGTAGTAAGACAGTGTCTTTTTTTTGCACCCTTGATTCATACCAGATAACAAATCGGAATTTGTTTCCCATCTGTATTTTTTAATCTGTGTCTACTAGTGGATGTGATAAATTGTGAGAAATACTCTTTTCCTAAGTTTTTCTCCTGTATTACTTTGGTTACATGTCCAGTGATTATTTCATTTTCTATTTAATAACTTCATTGTTTTAAACTTTTCTAGTTGGAGAAAATTAAAAAAGAGACAGCCCTTCTCCAGGAGCTGGAAGATTTGGAATTGGGTCTTTAGAGATTCACAGAAAGCAAGTTGGTAACCAGAAATCAGTGCAGCCGCATCTGTTCATCCCATTGGTATACACAGAATATCCATGTACCCACATTTAATGTTGATCTATAATTTTTACCATTTATCTAAGATTCTGCATAAGTGTGAAATTATTTAATAATGTCTATTAAATTGACATTTGCATCCTATATCCTGTATCATGTCAGTATGTGATATAGGAAAGAGATACATTAATTTTTTAGCTAAGCTGGACAGGTTGAAAGACAAATGTCATTTTTTGTAGCAGGTCTTACTTACCATATGAATGAATAAAGACACCTTAAATTTAATCATGTTTGCCTTTGTTATAAGTTCCTCAGTTAAGAAGCCCTGTATCAATTTGTTAGGCATGTATTAAATTATTTAATTCTCACAAGAAGACTCTATGAGGTAGATATTATTGTAGTCTCTATTTTAGAAATGAGGAAACTAAGGCCATAAAATTGAGACATTTGCCAATGTTTCAATCCTAGGAAATGGAATTTGAACCCAACAGTTAGAGCCCAGAGCCTAAGCCCTAGGCCACTATGATACATGCCTCTTGTATCCCTAGGTAATATTTCCTTCCATAACACTAAGCTCCCTACTGAGTTTTCATGGGCACTGCTAAATTGCCCAATGGTTTATACTTCTACGGTTTAAGGTTTTCCATACTCTTATCAATATCAAAAGTTTTAAGGCTTTCAAATTGCCTATTTGATAAAAAGGAAATGATGGATTTTTATTGTTATGTACATTTCTTTTTATCTGGGATAGGATATGCACTTTTCCACATTTGACAGCTGTTTGTATTTCTTTAGTGAATTGATTTTTCTTTTCCTTTGCTCATTTCCCTAGTTGTTGGACTTTTTCTTCTTAATTTGTAAAGGTATCCTATGTGGTAACACATAAAATTATTTTAAAAATATTTTATTTAGAAAATACATGCACAGGATCTTTTTAAAGATTTGAATAATAAGAAAAGGTCTACAGTGAAAAGTAAGTCCTCTGTTCTAGAGCAACAGTTACCATTTTTTTGTGTAACTTTCTAAAGATAGATAGCATATGTGTATTCAGGTATATACATATATACACTTAAATAAACAAATAATATACTCATTGTTCTGTACCCTTTTTTTCTCTTAACATATTTGGAGATCTTTTCATATGAGTACATCTCCCATTATACACACACACACATATACACAAACATAAATTCATAATGATATATTGTGTATAGGATGATTTAACTTCACACTGATATGCATTTATATAATAAAACATACCTTAAATATACATATTCACATGCTTAAACAACAACAAAGAAAGTATAGATGCTTATCTGTGTTCTAGGATTGGGCTGTGTCTACATTTTGAGAAATAAAATTAGTTCCATGGATGCTCAGTTTGACTGGTAGTCAACTTTTTGTGGTGTATTTCTTTGAGTTAATGAGACACTGGGAAGGACAATTAAGAATCTTAAGACTTTTTTATTCAAGTGAGATTCAAGCAGTTCTTGGGCTGTGTAAATACATTAATATCAAAAACAAGGCAAACTGGCAAGAATTTATAAGCAGTAAAGTGGCAGGAATGACTGGCAGCCTTGTGTTTCCAGCTTACCAAAATTTATTGTTCTAGAAGGAAAAAGAGTTAAATAAGCCCACACCAAGTGGCTACTTTTCTAGGTCATACTCAGCTACCAAGATCATAAAATCAAACCAGATCTAAAAGGAATGACCTTCACAGTTTTTTTAATTACATGGATCCATTCATGAAGTGTTTATTGGGTCCAGTGCAGGTTACAAAAGCAATACAATGTATCATTTAGAAATGTCAGATTATTTGTAGATATATTTACTTGTAAATGTTTTAATTGGTTCATGAAATGAAATACAAGACAACTCAGATTCAAGATCTTGTACCAAAAGATGTGGCTGGAGGAAGCAAGCATTGATATGAAAATAGGAGATGCATTACTGTGCTCACTAATGTTTCTTTTTGTGTTCTTCTTCTAGACATGTGGGAGAATTACACTTCCCCATCTCTTTGAAATTAGGCATGGCTAAGTGACTTGCTTCAGCTAATGACATGTTAGGGAGAAGGGAGGTTTCTCATTTCTGAGCAGAAGCACTCATGAGCTGGTGGTACTTCATGCCTCTCCCCTGCTGTGGTTGACCCTATGCCTGGGGTTGAAATGGCAGTGTCATAGAGGGTGGGTCTTGAGTGACTACAATAAGTAACCCCTTTGACTCATTTTGGGCTTTTAATGTGAATGAGAAATATACTTTTGTTTTTTAAGCCACTGAGATTTAAGAAATGTTTTTTTATTCCCAAGATACTTTAGCCCAAGTGATTCTCAGGTCTTGTTGCATATTATAATCACTTAGGAAGCTTTTATGATTCCTAATGCCCAAATCCCCCTTCATACCAGTTAAATAAGAATATCTTATTGTAATCAGGCATTAGTATTTTTCAAAGGTTTCCCAGGTGGTTCCTATGTGATAGCAAAGTTTGGGAACTGAAAACCTAGCCTTTGCTATTCAGTCTCCTATAGCAGCAGTCCCTAACCTTTTTGGCATTAGGGACTGGTGTCATGGAAGACAATTTTTCCACAAACCAGGGGTGGCGGGATGGTTTGGGGATGATTCAGGCTTTACATTTATTGTGCACTTTATTTCTATTATTATTACATTGTAATGTATAATGAAATAATTTTGCAACTCACCATAATGCAGAATCAGTGGGAGCCCTGAGCTTGCTTTCCTATAACTAGACAGTCCCATCTGGGGGGTATGGGAGACAGCACTGGCATCACCACCTTGGCTCCACCTTGGATCATCAGGCATTAGATTCTCATAAGGAGCATGGATCCCTTGTATGCACAATTCACAACAGGGTTTGCATTCCTGTGAGAATCTAATGCCGCTGCTGATCTGACAGGAGGCAGAGCTCAGGTGGTAATGTGAGCAATGGGGAGCGCATGTTAATACAGATGAAGCTTTACTCGCTCGCCCACCATTCACTCCTGCTGTACGGTCCAGTTCTTAACAGGAGACCAGTACCAGTCAATGGCCTAAAGGCTGGGAAACCCATCTTACAGTCTTAATACATTCCTGAAAGTGTAAGAGTCAGCCAATGTTTTTTCTGCTGCAGGATATGTTCATCCCTAGGAAGCATAAAATATAAATATTTTAGCCAGGCATGGTGGCATGTACCTGTAGTCCCAACTACTCAGGAGGCTGAAGTGAAAGGATTGCTTGAGCCCAGGAGTCGAAGGCTGCAATAAGCTATGAACACACGACTGCATTTCAGCCTGGTCAACAGAGTGAGACCCGGTCTCTAAAAAAAAGCTGAAAATTAAAAAAAAAAAAGAATGACTATTTTATAGATTGCCTTATGTACCTATTACTATATTTACAGTATTTCATAGATTTTGTTTTTTGTTTACATTTGAACACGACAATCTTGTGAGCATCTGGTGCTGAATATTTTCCACTTTTGGCACACCTAAATAACTGCATCTTTTCTCAGGATTAAGTTTATAGCAGTAAAGATTTTTATTATAAAGCATCATCACCTTATTTTATTGTCAATTCATCTGAGTAAAATAATGAGATACTAGATACAAATAGTAGATAATTGCACACATACTGGTGGGTAGTCTGAGAAGGCAACATATGTTGGTTATCAGGGAATGGTACCATGTGATTGCTCAAAATGTTCATTTGTCTATCAGGGTATTTAAATGGTCATGAGAAAGGTGAGTTGGATGTGTTATGAACTGATGTTTGTATCCTTCCAAAATTCATATGTTGAAGTCCAACCCCCAATATGATAGTACTTGGAGATGGGACCATTCAGAGGAATTAGGGTTAGAAGAGGGCCCTCCTAATGGGATTAGTGCTATTAGAAGAGACACCAGGAAGCTTTCTGTCTCTCTGTGCCTGTCTTTGAGCAGGGACCTCAGTTTTCTACTTTCCTTGGACTTGAATTCAGACTGGAACACAGGCCAAAACTATACCATTTGCTCTCTTGCTGACTGCATATCTTGGGACTTAATAGGCTTCATAATAATGTGAGCCACTTCCTTATAATTAGATAGATAGATTGATAGATCGATAGATAGACAATGCGTTTCTCTGGAGAACCCTAACTAACTAATACAGATTTTAGTGCCAAGAATTGAGCTACTGCTGTAACAAATACCTAAAATTGTAGAGGTAGTTTTGGAATTGGGTAACTAGAGGATGGAAGAGTTTTGAAGTGTATGCTAGAAATGTGGTCATGGAAGTTTATTCTAGCCAGGTGTGGTGGCTCATCCCTGTAATCCCAGCACCTTGAGAGGCTAAGGCAAGAAGATTGCTGGAGCCCAGGAGTTCAAGACCAGCCTGAGCAACCTGGTGAGACCTCATCTCTACAATAAATGTTTAAAAATTAGCTAGGTGTGGTAGTGTGTGCCTGCAGTTCCAGGTACTTGGAAGGCTAAGGTGGAAGGATCACCTGAGTCCAACAGGTCGAGGTTGTAGCTGTGATCATGCCACTGCACTCCAGTCTGGGCAACAAAAATAAGGAACATGTTATTAGAAATAGGAGAAAGGCAATCTGTGTTATAAGGCTGGGCAAGTCTCAAGGAACTGGGCTGAACTGTGTTCTAGCGTTCTGTAAAAGGTAAACTTGGAAACAATGAAACTGTATATTTAGCTGAGGAGATTTTTAAAAATTAAACTTTATTGTATTATAGAGATGGAGTACAAGTAAGGATTAACTACATAAGTAGGCTGCATGCAGGTGAAGTTTGGGCTTCTAGGTGGCCCTCACTCCTCCTGGTAGTGGACCAGGTACTTTGTGTCATCACGTGCCCCCTGCCTCCCCTTGCAGTGCCCAGTGACTGCCGATCCCTCCCTTGTGCTAGTATGACTAGTGATAAGGGCCTACTTATGAGTGAGAACATGTGGTATTCAGTTCTTTGTTTCTGAGATTGTTCACTTAGTATGATGGTCTCCAACTCCATCCAATTTGCAGCTAAGTCTATGATTTTGCTCTTTGTGGCTGTATATACTGCATCATGTATATGTACCACATTTTCTTTACCCACCACTTTCGATGAACTGTAGGGTTGCTTCCATGTTTCTGCTATTGTGAATGGTGCTGCAATAAACATGCAGGTGCAGGTGTCTTTTTGGAAGAGCAATTTATGTTCCTCTAGGTACATTCCCAGAAGAGGGACTGCTAGATCGTTTGGAAGGTCAATTTTTAGTTCTCTTAGGAATCATCACACTACTTTCCATAGAGGTTCAACTAGCTTGCACTCCCACCAACAGTGTAGAAGTGTTCCCTTTTCTCTATACTCATGCCAGGATCTGTTGTTTTTTGACTTATTAATGATAGCCATCTTTACCAGGGTTAAGTGGTATCTCATTGCTAGTATTCATTTGCATTTCTCTGATAATCAGTGAGGCTGAGCATTTTTTCATGTGTCTGTTGGCTGCTTGTATGTCATCTTTTGAGAGGTGTCTGTTCATGTCCTTTGCCCACTTTTTTTTTTTTTTTGGAAAGCAGGATTTATTGGGAGGAAAGAAAAGTTCCAGAGTAGGAGGGTACTTGAGGGGGTTGCCCACTTTTTAATGGGGTTGTTTGTTATTTTCCTTTCACTTTGTTTGAGTTTCTTGTGGATCCTGGATGTTAGACCTTTGTCAGAACACAATTTGCAAATATTTTTTCCCATTCTGCAGGTTGTCTCTTTACTCTCTTGATGGTTTCTTTTGCGGTGCAAAAGGCTTTCCGTTTGATGAAGTCCCATTTGATCCTTTTTTACTTGATTTTTGTATGTGGTGATAGGTGGGGTCCAGTTTCATTTTTTTGCATGTGATCAACCAGTTTTCCCAGCACCATTTGCTAAATATAGTCTCCTTTCCCCAGTGATTGTTATTGATGGCTTTGTCGAAAATGCATTGGTTCAGAGACAGAATCTCTGTCCTGTTCCACTGGTCTATGTGCCTATTCCTGTACCAATACTCGGCTGTTTTAGTTGCTGTAGGCTTGTAATAAAGTTTAGAGTCTGGAAGTATGATACTTCTTGCTTTGTTCCTTTTGCTGAGGGTTGTTTTGGCTATTTGTACTCTTCTTTGTTTCCAAATTAATTTCTGTATTGTCATTTCCAGGTCTGAGAAAAATGATGTTGGTAATTTGATGGATATTGACCTGAATCTGTAGATTGCCTTGGGAAGAATGGGCATCTTGACAATATTGATTCTTCCATTCCATGAGCATGGAATGTTTTTCCATTTGAGCAGCATTTTGTAGTTCTTATAAAGGTCTTTCACTTCTCTGGTTAGGTGAATGCCAAGGTATTTCTTTTCTTTGTTTGTTTGTGGCTAGTGTGAATGGGATTGTGCTTTTTATTTGGTTACCCGCCTGCTTGTTGCTGGTGTGTAGAAATGCAACTGTCTTTTGCACGTTGAGTTTGTACCCCAAGATTTTACTAAAGTCGATTATCAATGCAAGGAGGTTTTTAACAGACTCCTTAGGGTTCACAAAGAGGGATCCACAAAAAGAGATAGCTTAACTTTCTCTCTTCCTATTTAGATGCCCCTGATTTTCTTATTTTGCCTGATTGCTCTAGCTAGGACTTCCAGCACTATGTTGAACGGGAGGAGTGAGAGTGGGCATCCTTGTCTTGTTCCAGTTCTTAGAAGAAGTGTTTCCAACTTCTGCCCATTGAGCAAAACGTTATCTGTGGGTTTATCATAGATGGCTCTTACTGTTTTGAGAAATGTTCCTTCTATGCCTAGGTGCTCAAGGGTTTCAGGAAGAGATGCTGAATTTTGATGAATGCTTTTTCTGCATCTTATGATATAATCATGTGGCTCCTGTTACTGTGCTGAATTACGTTTACGGTCTTGCGATGCAGCCCTGCATCCCAGGAATGAAGCCCACCTGGTCATGGTGGATACTCCTTGAAATGTGGTGTTGGATCCGATTTGCTATAATCTTGTTGAGAATTTTTGTTTATCAAGAAGATTGGCTTGCAATTCTCTTTCCTTGTTGGGTCCTTGCCAGGTTTGTGTATCAGTATGATGTTAGCTTCATAAGATGAGTTGGAGAGAATTCCATCATTCTCAATTGCCTGGAATACCTTCAGTAAGATTGGTATCAGTTCCTTCTTGTACATCTTGTAGAATTCAGCTGGGAAGCCATGTGGTCTGGGGCTTTTATTGGTGGGGAGATTTCTTATCACTGAGATGATTTCCTGGATAGTTATTGGTCTGTTTAGCGTTTCAATTTCTTCTTATTTCAACCTGAGGAGGTTGTGTGATGCCAGAAAGCCCCCCATTTCCTTTATATTTTCTAGTTTATTTGCACACAGGTGTTCATAGTAATCTCTGATAATCTTTTGAATTTGTTTAGTGTCAATTGTGACTTCACCTTTTATGTTTCTAATTGTGTTTGTCTCTGATAATCTTTTGAATTTATTTAGGGTCAGTTGTGACTTCACCTTTTACATTTCTAATTGTGTTTATGTGAACTTTCTCTTTTTTTAGTTAATCTGGCCAAGGGTCCATTAATCTTATTTATCCTTTCAAAGAATCAGCTTTTTGTCTTGTTGGTTTTTACTATGATATTTTTGTCTTCCATATCCTGTAATTGTGATTTTATCTTGGTGGTCTAGATTCTTCTGCTGAAATTAGGATTTAGGTGGTCTTGCCTTTCCATCTACTTTAGGTATGACATTAGGCTGTCTACTTGGGCTCTGTTTTCTGGATGTGTGCATGCAATGCTATGAATTTTCCTCTTAACACTGATTTCGTGGCATCCCAGAGATTCTGATAGAATGTGAGTCTTTGTTTCTGCTTGTTTCCAAAAATCTTTTTATTTCTGTCTTGATTTCTGTGTTGACCCAGAACTCATTCAACAGTACGTTGTTTAGTGTCCATATCTTTTTGTGTTTTGGGGGAATCTTAGTGGTGATATTTATTTTTAGTCCACTGTGATCTGAAAAGATGCTTGTTATTATTTCAATATTTTGAAATTTGTTCATGCTTGATTTATGTCCAAGAATGTAATCTATCTCGGAGTATGTTCCATGTGCTGATGGGTAGAATGTATACTCTGTAGATGTTGGATGTAGCATTCAGTAGATGTCTATTAAATCCATTTGATTTGAGCATCGAATTAAGGTTTCAGATCTCCTTGTTGGTTTTTTGCCTCAATAATCTATCTAAAGTTGTTAGTGGGGTATTTAGGTCTCCAACCATAATTGTGTGAGAGTTGATGTTCTCTTAACTTACTTAGTAGTTGCTATATAAAGCCTAGTGTTGTGTGCATATATGTTTAGGAAGGATATTTCTTGCTGGTGGATTGTGCATTTTATCATTATATAGTGTCCTTCCATGTCCTTTTTAAACCTGATGGCTTGAAGACTGCTTTGTCTGATATCAGTACAACTTCATCTGCCCTCTTCTGTTTTCCATTCACCTGAAAGATTGTTGTCCAACCCCCACTTTTGAGCCTGTGAGTGTCCTTTGCAATGAGATGAGTTTTCTGGAGGCTGCAGATTGTTGGATTATGCTTCTTTATCCAGTTTGCCACTCTATGTCTCTTCAGTGGTGCATTTAGTCCATGCACATTCAAATGATTATGGAAATGTGAGTTTATTCTTGTCATAGAGCTCTTTAGAAGTGGGTTGAGCCTGGGCATGGTGGCTCAAGTCTGTAATCTAGCACTTTGGGAGGCCGAGGTGAGAGGATTGCCTGAGCCCACAGGTTCAAAACCAGCCTGGGCAACTTCGCGAGACTTCATCTCTACAATCGATCAAAAAATTAGGCTGGCATGATAGTGTGCACCTGTAGTTTCAGCTACTTAGAAGGCTGAGGCAGAAGGATCATCTGAGCCCAGCAGGTCGACGCTGGCGTGGCCATGAGCGTGTCACTGCACTCCAACCTGGGAAATAGAGTAAGACTCCAACTCAAAAAAAAGAAGGGGTTTGAGACTGGATGCAGTGGCTCATGCCTATAGTCCCAGCAATTTGGGAGGCCAAGGTGAGAGGATTACCTGAGCCCATGGGTTCGAGACCAGACTGGGCCACTTGGTGAGACCTCATCTCTACAATAAATCAAAAATTAGCCGTGCATGGTGGCATATGCCTATGGTTCCATCTACTTGGAAGGCTGAAGTGGAAGGATCACCTGAGCCCAGCAGGCTGAGGCTGCAGTAGCCATGTATGTGCCACTGCACTCCAGCCTGGGGACAGAGTGAGACTCCAACTCAAAAAAAAGGGGGGGGGAGGTGTTTCCTTTTTATTTTTGTATTTATATAATGTGTGTATTTTCACTTTGTTAGTGTTCTATATGTTCTGTTAACTCTGTACTTGTCTGTACTTTTGTGGTGGGTATGGCTGTTCTTTTTTTCTTTTTTTCTCCTGTGTTCAACACCTTTTTAAGCATCTCCTGAATGGCTAGTCTGGAGGCAGTGTATTCTCTTCAGGATTGGACGTCTGAGAATGACTTTAGTTCTCCATCACTGATGAAGCTTAGCTTGTCAGGGTAGGGACATTCTTGACTAGAATTTCTTGTCTTTAAGAATGTTAAAATTGGACTCCAGTCCCTTCTGGTTTGCAGTGTTTCTGGAGGTAAATCTGCAGTGATTCTGATAGGTCTTCCCCAGTAAGTAGTTTGCTCTTTCTCTCTCCTGGTTTTTAGGATTTTTTTCTTTCATGCTCATTTTGTGGAGGAGATTACTATGTGCCTAGCAGATGGTCTTCTTATTTGATACTTTGCAGGGTTCTCTGAATTTCTTGTGCTTGGATGGCCTCCTCTGTTTTTCACTGACTGGGTTAATTTCATATTTTGGTCTTCAAACTCTGAGATTCTTTCCTCTACCTGGTTGACCCTACTTCCTAAACTTGTTACTGTGTTCTTAATTTCCAGGATAAAGTTTTCCATTTCCATTATTTCAGAATGGGTTTTTTGAAATTGGTCAACTTCAGGCCAGGTGTGGTGACTCATGCCTATAATCCTAGCACCGAGGTGAGAGGAATGCTTGCACTCACGGGTTCGAGACCAGCCTGGGCAACTTGGCGAGAACTCATCTCTACCATAATCAAAAAATTAGCTGGGTATGGTGGTGCGTGCCTATAGTTCCAGCTTCTTGGAAGACTGAGGCAGAAAGATTGCCTAAGCCCAGTAGGTCGAGGCTGCAGTGGCCATGAGTGTGCCACTGCCGTCTAGCCCGGGTGACAGAGTAAGACTCCAACTCAAAAAAGAAATTGGCCAACTCCGCTTTTACTTCCTGTATGACTTCAGTGAGTTTCACTTCTAGTTTCTCTTGGTTCCTGTTCATTTTTGCCATCCAAACACTGATTTCTGTAGCTGTCATCTGGGGCAGATCTTTCTGGGGGGGGTTTCCATTTGTGCTCTGACAGCTGCTTTTTCCGGGCACTGTGTCTTTAGAGCTCTGAGCGCTGCATGTATTTTTTCATGGATTTTTTCTCATTTGTAAAAAGGCCTCTCTTTGTTCTATAATTCCTCTATTGATTTGTTGGTCTGCAGCTATTCAGTTACCCACTGTTCTAGGGTCCTTTCGATGGTTCAGTATATGTCACTCAGTGAGAGAGGGAGGGTCATTCACTTCTGCTCCTTGCTCCACCTTGTGGCAGGTTTCTGTTGCTGTGGATTTTCTCTTGCTGCTAAGCTGGTTGGACCAGCTTTCAGCCTCTGCTTCTAGCACTCCGAAAGCACAGTTGGGGGCATGCAGGGGTCTCCCATCTGTTGTTTGCAGTTTATTCGTGTGGCTCCCTCCCTGTCCAGGTCTGCACTCTGCTCTTAAAATAGAGTGAGTTGTCTGCCACAAAGGAGGTTGCAGGCTTCACCCTGTAAGGACACAGGGTTTGGAGGTGTTTTTTCCTATCTAATGAGGGAGATGGTCACTAGTTGCTGGCGGTACACGTTAGCCAGGTTCAGTCTGCAGGTAGGCCCTCCCTACCTGTGTGCCACCCTGGTGGGAAACCACACTCAGGGAAGCTGACCCAGTGTGAATTTTTTGCCCATTCTGCTTGGACTGTGGTTGCCTGTCATTGTGCCTGCCCAGTACTCTACCTGCCTGGGACTGACAACTCACACATGGCTGGGAGGGGATGAACCATCCCAAAATGTTTTTGGCTCACTCACCCACTTTCATCTGCCAGACAGGGCTTTTCTTGTCCCTAGCTGAGGAGATTTCTAAGTATTGAAGGAGCAGCTTGGTTCTTTGAGTGGCTTGCTCACAGTAAAATGTGAAAGGAGAAAGATGAACTGAAGAAGGTATTGTTAAGAAAGACAGAACCAGAATTTGGAAATTTGTAAAAATTTTCAGCCTATTCGTATTGCAAAAAACGAGAAATACTTGTTTGGAATAGAACACTAAGGGTATGACTGAACCACCATTTGATAGAGATCATGGTGGTGCCAGGTACAGTGGTTCACACCTATAATCCCAGCACTTTGGGAGGCCGAGGTGAGAGGATTGCCTGAACCCATGGGTTTGAGACCAGCCTGGGCAACTTGGCGAGACCTCATCTCTACAATAAATCAAAAAATTAGCCGGGCATGGTGACGCATGCCTGTAGTTCCAGCTACTTGGAAAGCTGAGGCTGAAGGATCTCCTGAACCCAGCAGGTCGAGGCTGCGGTGGCCGGGAGCGTGCCAGCGTGCTCTGCCAGTGACAGAGTGAGACTGCAACTCAAAAAAAAGAAAAAAGAGAGATCATGGTGCAACTCATGAACTTCATCAGCCACCAACAGAAGCCACAAATAGAGATGAGTTTATCCAAGCAAAGACAGTGCCAGTTTGATCCAGTGGAGACAGAGAAAGTAGGATGGAATGAAGAAAGGCTGTCGGGTGTATTGAATAAAGCTACTCCACTGCAAACATGCACTGTTCCTCAAGAAAGAGGAAGACACACAAAAGGCAACCTAGAGGTGATCAGGGCTGCCTCTCTGGTTTTGGAGGACTTGGATGCCCCTGCCCAGTGCCTAGATAAGTGGGGGTCGAGTAGGGGTGTTGCTCATCGAAAGTGGTGTGGGCAGGGCTGCCATGCCAGTGGCCTGGAGGGCTGAGCTTTGCGCCAGAGAGCATTATTCTGGAGACTTACAATCTACTGAAATTTGCCTCACTAGGTGTTGGCCTTGCTTGGGATTTGCCACCCCTTGCTTTCTTTCCCTTTCTCCATTTTGGAATGGGAATGGCGATGGCTATTCTATGCCTGTCTCACTGTCATATCTTGGAAGTACATCACTTGTCTGGTTTCAAGTGTTTGTAGCTGGAGAGGATTTTTTCTCAGGGCGAAACTGACCTCTAGCCTCACCCATACCTGATTTAGATGATATTTAGTTGAAACTTTGGACATTAGACTTGAGTTGATGCTGGAATGAGTTCAGACTTTTGGGGCTGTTGAGATGAAATGAATGTATTTTGCCTGTGAGAAATACATGAATTTGGGGGGAGGGGCAGGGACAGAATGTTATAGCCTGAATGTGTCCCCTTAAAATTCATATGTTGAGGCCCCAACCTCCCATGTGATGGTGTTTAGAGATGGAGCCTTGAGGTCATGAGGGTGGAATAGGATTCATGCCCTTATTCATCTCCAGAGAGCTTGTTGTGTCTCTCTTGGCCATGTGAAGACATGGTGGGAAAGTCATCAACAAGCCAGAAAGAGCCCTCACCAGAACCCATGCTGTTACCCTGATCTCAGACTTCCAACCTCCAGAACTTCCCTTTTGGGGGGGGGGGCTGCCCAGGCTATGGTATTTTGATATGGCAGCCTGAGCAGGCTAATGTAATATGTATACATTTCAGTTTGTTTAAAAGCCAAGGACAACCAATCAAAAAAGACTTAATGGGAAAACTGATTTAACATGTATCTGTTATGGGTGCGCTATATAGAAAATACAGTTTACTTTTCATTGAAAGTTTACCATGTTTGTTCACCATGGTTGGCATTTAAATAGAGGAATTTAAATTCCTCACATTTGGGCTTCCCCCTATATCAACAGTGATGGAAATATTTCACCCTCCTGGTTCTTTTCCCTTTCATTTGCAGGTCATAACATTCTTATTCTGCCCATCTAGTACACACAAACTGGGTAGAATCATGTCAACTCTGTGAAAGTGGGGACAGCCACACTGTCAACTTCACGGTCTTTCTCAGCTTCAGTGGAGTAGCTGACCAAAATGTGTTGTGCCGTGACACCTCCACTGGGCTTCTATGTGAAAAGACAACCTCAGAGAGGTAAACCAGCTAGAGCTAGAGCTTAAAATTGGGGGGGTGAGGGCTGATGAAGAAAAGACAAGGAAGACGAGAATCTAACAAAAAGGGAAGAGGGGTAAGGAGGCTGCAAATTTTACATATTCTTTCAACCCAGCAACTTCACCCCTAGGAATTTATCCAAAGGAAATAATTAGAGATTTATGTAAAACTACACTACAAAAAAAGTTAATCTTGGTGCTGTTTATAAAAGTGAAAATCTAATAATAGTATGGAATACCATGTAGCCTTTTAAAAATGATGCTAGAGACCGGGCACAGTGCCTCAAGCCTGTAATCCCAGCAGTCTGGGAGGCCAAGGCGAGAGGCTTGCCTAAACTCAGAGGTTCAGCCAGCCTGAGCAATATGGCCAGACCTCGTGTCTACAATAAATCAAAAAATTAGCTAGGCGTGGTGGCACATGCCTGTGGTTCCAGCTACTTGGAAGGCCGAGGCAGAAGGATCACTTGAGCCCAGCAGGTAGAGACTGCAGTGGCTGTGAGCATGCCACTGCACTCCAGTCTGGGCGACAGGGGAGACCCTGACTCAAAAGAAAAGGTCAAAAAATCAAATGATTATTTGATGACATGTGAGAACTAAATGAAATCCAGTGCTCATAAGTAAAGTTTTACTGGAACACAACCATGCTCATTCATTAACTCATTTTCCATGGTTGCTTTCATGCAACTGCAGAGTTGCAACATGACTAGTTACAACAGATCATGTTCTTGCAAGATCCAAAACATTTACTCTAGCCCTTTACAGAAAAAATTTGCTAACTCTTACTGTAAAAGAATACAAAGTAATGTGGAAATAATCACAATATATACTTATTTTGCTTCTTCTATTCTCCACTATATAAACTGTAAGTGAAATTGCTGGGCCACATCATATTAGAAATTTTTATTTTTATTTTTTGAGTTGGAGTCTCATTCCATCGCCCAGGCTGGTATGCAGTGGCACACTCACAGCCACCGCAGCCTCAACCTGCTGGGCTCCAGCAATCCTTCCGCCTCAGCCTTCCGAGTAGCCGGAACTACAGGCACACACTACCACGCCCAGCTAATTTCTGATTTATTGTAGAGATGAGGTCTCGCCAAGTTGCCCAGGCTGGTCTCAAACCTGCAGGCTCAGGCAATCCACTTGACCTCGGCCTCCCAAAGTGCAGGCTGATTACAGGCTGAACCACCGAGCCCAGCCTAGAAATTGTAAACACTGTTATTGTCATCATTATTTTAACTAAATTTTTTGGGGGGGGATGAGTTTTGTTATGTTGCCCAGGCTGGCCTCCAACTCCTGGGTTCAAGCTATTCCTCCACCTCAGTCTCCCAAAATACTGGGATTGCAGGTGTAAGCCACCATGCCCAGATGACATTTTAACACCTAAACGTTTTTAAAAGAAATAAGGCAATGGGCCGGTTGTATTTTGACACAGATTGAGCAATTTAAACATGTATTGCTCAAAAGAGTAATTAAAGATATCATGGGCCACCAATCTGCTTCAGACAAACTGTTAATATCACTTTTTAAAAAACTAAGTTGAGGTTTGAGACCAGCCTGTGCAAGTTGGCGAGACCTCATCTCTACAATAAATCAAAAAATTAGCCGGGTGTGGTGGCGCATACCTGTAGTTCCGGCTACTTGGAAGGCTGAGACGGAAGGATCGCCTGAGCTCAGCAGGTTGAGACTGCAGTGGTCCTGAACATGCCACTGGACTCCAGCCTGGGCAATAGAGTGAGACTTCAACTCAAAAAAAAGGACTTTTAGCCGGGCTCGGTGGCTCAGCCTGTAATCCCGCACCTTGGGAGGCTGAGGTGAGTGAATTGCCTGAGCCCGCAGGTTCGAGACTCGCCTGGGCAACTTGGTGAGACCTCATCTCTACAATAAATCAAAAAATTAGCCGGGCGTGGTAGCGCGCGCCTGTAGTTCCAGCTGCTTGGAAGGCTGAGGCAGAAGGATCGCCAGACCCCAGCAGGTCGAGACTGAGGTGGCCGAGAGCGGCCTCTGCACTCCAGTCTGGGGGACAGAGTGAGACTCCAACTCAAAAAAAAGGACTTTGGTACTTGGGTTGGAAGGTTTTCAGAGACTTGAGATTATTATATAATAGAGTCTGGCCAATAAGCATTCATTTCTTTAGTTATTCATTATAAATCAGTCATTTATTGATGGGAGGGAGGATGGATAAAATAATTGAAAAACACCCAGTTCCTGCTTCTATGGAATTTATTGTGAGAGATGGGGTGTACTGAAAAAACAAACAAAACCATAATAGGATGCTTGATGTTATAAGTGTCATAAAAAGGTAGTGTTGCCAGGCGCAGTGAGTCAAGCCTATAATCCCAGCACTTTCTGAGGCCGAGCTGAGAGGATTGCCTGAACTCATGGGTTCAAGAGCAGCCTGGGCAACTTGGCGAGACCTCATCTCTACAATAAACCAAAAATTTAGCCAGGTGTGGTGGCGCGTGCCTGTAGTTCCAGCTACTTGGAAGGCTGAGGTGGAAGGATCGCCTGAGCCCAGCAGGTCGAGGCTGTGATGGCTGGGAACGTGCCACTGCTCTCCAGCCTGGGCAGAAGAATAAGACTCCAACTCAAAAAAAAAAAGGTAGTGTTTGTGGGAGATCATAGAGATACCCTCTAATTAATGATATCATGAAAAGCACAAAACATTTCTCAACCCACCTGCTCATTGAGGCCAGATTTTTTTTCCCTGCTAGTCTGGTATATACATGTAGATAGTTACTCACTAGACATTCGCTGAATTACTATATTTACTGTGCCACCCTCTGGAAATATATAGAAGTCAAATAACATAGAGTCTGTGCCCAGTGAAGTTCAGACCAATGAAAACAAAAGTAGCCAGGCATGGTGGTGTGCACCTGTAGTCCCATCTACTCAGGAGGCTGAGGCAAGAGGATTGCTTGAAACCAGGAGTTCGAGGCTGCTATGCATTATGATTGTGCCTGAGTGATCATTGCCCTCTAGCCTGGGCAACATAGCGAGAACTCTATCTCTTAAAAAAAAGATAAAGAAGGTAAATGTTCAGAGCATCCAACTTTGGAAGATTGTGGTGACACAGAAATCTTGCTTGTAGGGAAGAATGTACCTATGCCTGGACGTGGTGTGAATGGGCCTGGGAGGCTGAAAGTTGTGGGAACGATTTTCGAAAATTCTGGTTGTCAGGAAATCAGTTGTCTGAGCCTTAACCTTTGAACATAAGGTCTGACAGAGTTTTCCCTACCAGTTTCCTCCAAGTAGAAAAGTAGAAATTGAAATCCTTCATGAAGATTCACCTCTCTTGGCATTCCCCTAGAAACGCAGGAAGAGTTTTGGTCTGATCTCATCCCCATAAGGGGGACATAGAGTGAGTGAGGACGAAGACTGGCAGGGTGGAACATCTTCCCTGAGTGCCTCATGCCTTCCGTGGAGTAGCGTTGGCAACTAGCGGCTCTCACAATGAATTCCTCTGTGCTTTGCTCTAGAAATTAAAGGCTTGTTAAGTCTTCAGTGTAACAAAGCACCAGATTCTCCAACCTTTTTTTTTTTCTATCCCGACTGATTCCTCCTCTCCCCACCCAGGCTTATTGGCTTTGCTCCCACAGGAGTCAATGCCAGCTAAACAGATGCTCCCTGGCAGCAACCTATCAGGCAGCTTTATGTTCCTCCTGGTGAGTGATGGCCCGGCCAGACGTGTGGAGCAGTGATGGGGCACTGTTTGCCAGGTGCCACTCCCCCAGGCAGTTCAGGGAGGGTCTGGGGAATACTAGAAATGCTTTGTTTGCCATGGCTGGCCTTGTTGTCTAGGCCATAGGGACCAAAGGCTCAAACTGACGCTTTCCTGAATGCATTTTGTTTGTTTCCCCATACCAGGCCCCATTTGAGTGGTCATGGGTGTAACAACCTTCAATAGCCAGGTGTGGTAAGGGAATAGGGAACTACTTCCAAAGGCCCTGAGAGTGGGCTTTATGTCTTAGTTCTAGAACAAGGGACACCCCTAGACTATAGAGTGAAATCTCATTTATTCATCCATTCTCGTGTATTTGTTTATTTATTTATTTGGGCAGCAGGAGTGAGTCTCAGTTCCTGGTCCGCCCATATTCCTGCCTTCCTGCCTTACCTACCTTCCTTCCTTCCTCTCATTCTGTCACCCAGGCTGGAGTGCAGTGGCATGCTCCTGGCCACCACAGCCTCGATCTGTTGGGCTCAGGCGATTCTTCTGCCTCTGCTTTCCAAGTAGCCAGAACTACAGGTGCTCTCTACCATGCCCAGATAATTTTTTTATTTATTGTAGAGACGAGGTCTCACCATGTCGCCCAGGCTGGTCTCTAACCCGCGGACTGAAGCAATCCTTTTGCCTCGGCCTCCCAAAGTGCTGGGATTATAGGCTTGAGCCATCACGCCCGGTCCACATGCATTTATTAAGCACTTACCTTGTAACATGTACCTGTGAAGAAACAGAGGGTGTTTGGGGAACTCATAAATAATAGAAATTTTAGAATAAGTTTACGAGACAGTATATTTCAGAAAATCTTTAACTCTTTTCTTTCTGATATATTATCTTTTAGCCACTGGGCTGCATACTAATACAGTCATCTTCCCTTATCCAATGGGATATGTTCCCAGTCCCCCAGTGGATGCCTGAAGTCGCAGACAGTAGTGAACCTGATTGCTGCCAATTGGAGCTCGTTTTTGTCCTCCTCCGCCCACAAGTGCCATGTCTTTTCCATTGTAATTAAGCACTCCTCAAACACTGTGGCCGAAAATTTTGTTGTTTGAGGTGCGACAGCAGATCTAGCACACATTTCTTGTTCCTTCTTCACAATTTCACAGATAGATTTGTCTTTACATAGAGCTTAGCAACCTAAGCGTATGATTTCTTTTTCTTATTAAGCTGAGCATTTTTACCCTTTCATTTAAAGAAAGCACTTTATGGCTTCTTGGCATATCTGAATTGCCAGCATCACAAGTCTTGTGCTTTGGGGCTATTATGAAGTAAAATAAGGGTGACTTGAACGTAAGCACTGAAATACCGTGACAGTTGTTCTGATAACAAGACTAACTACTAACGTGTCTTTACTAAGTGACTAACAGGGTTGTAGCATAGACCGCGTGAGTATTCTTGACTGTGGGTAATTGAAACTGTGGAAAGCAAAACCACGGAAAGGAAGACGACTGTACAAAGAGCCCTGTTCATACAAGGAAGAAATTAATGATATTTTTACTTGTGAACTTTATTTTACCTAACTAGCTACCAAATCCAATGAAAAAAAAATAGCCTTTCCAGGTTCAGTAAAGGCCTGAAAGAGTTAAGAGAAAAGAAATACAACATTGTGGTTTTTTTCCTGGCAGAATTTAGGCCAATAATAACTTAAGGTTTCCAAATCTCCAACCTCCTTCTCAGTTTCACTGTAGCTTCCTCCCCTGCATCTCCTCATCTTCTGCTGCTAGAGGGTCTCAGAGTTTGAAAAGGTATCTGGTTTCACTGTAAAACTAATTTCCTGAGCCATTCATGGCTCCTCCTAAACTGTCTCTCTAGCGCATCACAAAAGCTCTCTGCTTTTCTTGTTGCCAGCAGGGAGACAGAGCCGACTTCTTGGCTGTTTCCACACCAGGAATAGTAGGTACCACTGATTTCTCTGGTGAAGTTCAGTGGGTGCTTATGCAATCCTCACCAAACAAGTCCTCTGCAGGAATTCTCTGTGACCTTGAGTTTTGGAGGAGATAGAGAATAGAAGCTGGGTTTACAAATTTGTTTGAAAGGGCATATCCATTTGGTGGCAAGAAAGCTTTCAAAGTCAAGATTTCTTGCTTAAATGAAGAATTTGGACAGAATTGCCTATACTGGAAGAGTTCTAACTCAAATTGTAGAGTTATTTGGAGTGTCCTGGAGGAAGCTGATGGAGATTATGGGATTGTTGAAACCTCCTCACACCAGCCATTCCTTGGTAGTACCACTGTTCTCACAACTTCAGAGGGATCCAGTCTCACCAAGCCAAAACCCTGCTCAGACAGTTTTGACTGTTGCTGTGTCTCCTTTTCCTTCTTCTGAGGCCTGACTCAGAGGGTTACCATAAACGCCCACAGGTGCTCTAGACTTCTCGATTACACCGGCATCCTTCTAAGTTCTCCAAAACAAGTTAGTGATGAAACTCTGGACTGAGATTAATTTGATACTGACACCGCCATAGTATGTTCTATCTTACTTTTTTTTTTTTTGAGTCTGAGTCTCACTCTGCCTCCCAGGGTGGGCCACTGTGGCCTCGACCTGCTGGGTCCAGGTGATCCTTCCATTTCAGTCTTCCAATTGGTTGGAACAACAGGCACGCGCCACCACACCTGGCTAATTTTTTGATTTATGTAGAGAGGAGATCTCGCCATGTTGCCCAGGCTGGTCTCGAACCCCTAGCCTCAGGCAATCCTCTTGCTTCAGCCTCCCAAAATGCTGGGATTAAAGGCGTGAGCCACCATGCCGGGCTGACTATCTTACTTTTAAAATTATTATTACAATTAGTCCAGTTGCAAGGGCCGAGGACCCAAGTTGGACTAACAGAGACAGGAAGTGGAATACATTGACTCATGGACACTAGGGATAGGCTGAAAAACTAAGCCTTGGAAAGGGCAGAGGTGCAGCAGAAACAATGTCTCAGAAACAATGAAAATCAAGAACTCAGTCACTGGCAGGATCTCTCCCTTGTCTCTACTTCTTTCTATATTGACTTTATTCCCTTTCACCTTAGATGGCTTTCTCTGGGGTAGGCAACATGGCCTGTAGCAACATCTAAGTTTTATGTCTTACAACTTTGTCTGAGAGAGACGGAGGTGGGGGAGAAGGGACCGATTCAGTTCCTATATGCCAGTTAAAAAATTTCCAGGGATTGACTGGACTTGACCAATCAACTTGGCCAGACCAATCAACTATGGCCAGCGGAGCGGGTAATAAAATACCAGCCTGGTCATGGAGCCCACCACTGTGTAAGCAAAGGAGGGCTCCTTACAAACAGGGGCTCACTGCAGTCTGGGCAGCTACCCCACAGACTGTCAGCCATACCATAACCCTGAGCCTCTCTGGAATCTGATCATGGTCCCACGTGCCTCTCTAGCTGTTGTTGGACAGACCAAGAGTTAGGGGCATATTCAAGATATATTTCCTATTTCTTTTTATTTTTAGCCTTTGAATTTTTAAAATTACTCAAAAAGCTTCATTTTATTGTTTAGCTTTTTGACTCTTTGCTTATCCCTTCAGTGCTTTAACAACGATTTTCTGTTTCTCAGCAAGGAAAGTACTTGTCACAGACACATTTAGTATACATGGAACCCCCATAGGCAGGCCCTGCTGACCTTTTTTGTTTGTTTGTGTTAGATCACCTCATGGGAATGTTAGGTCTCAGAACAGATCCCTTGAAGACTGCCCAGGCAAATACCACATGCATTGAAGGAGATGATGCATATGAAATGCCTCCAGTGGCTGACAAGAATTGACACTCAGTGCATTCAGGTTCTTTTCTTCCCCTTCAGTTTCCCCACTCCCCATTCCCTTTCCTGCCAAATAACTTACAGATCACCTTACTTTGGGGGATGTCGTAGAGCTGAGCATTTAAAGTCAGCACTGAGTTCATACCCTTGGCCCCGTGACCTTGGTTTCCACATCTGTAAAATGGGAATACTAGTTCCTCACCAGATCAATGTGAGGGAAAAAGTAATATACATAGGAAGAGACATGGTGAAGTACTTAGCAAAATAGCTGACTTGTAGTAAGTGCTCAGGAGATGGTAGTTATTACCTTGTTTGCAAACTTATACATAGATACTCCCGAACGTGTATCTCCCACCCCACCCCTAGCTCTTGTGCTGTAGATCTGTATTTTGCTGACTGGCTGTGGGATATCTCTACCCTCATGTTCTACAAATATCTGAGACTCTTGTTCAAAACTGAGCTGTTGACTTTTCCTCAACACTGCTCTTTACCTGTTCCCCATCTCAGTTATAGCATCACCAGCCAGCCAGTCATTCAGGCATGACTTTTTGGACTCTTTTGGTCACTGCCTGATTCCTATAGTCACCTCTGATTTGTTTCTGGAATTTTCCTTTACTAACTGGCACTGCCTTGGTTTAGACTCTTATCTTCCCTTATTTGAATTATTGTTGGCTTCTCCAAATCTATGTGCTCTTCTTTCTGTCCAGAGTGACCCTTGTAAGATGCAGGTCTAACAGTTTCACTCTTTTGTTTCACAACTCCATGCTTTCCTGTTTAAAGGTCTTTTTTTTTTTTTTTTTTTGAGTTGGAGTCTCAGGTGATCCTTCTACCTCAGCCTTCCAAGTAGCTGGAACTATAGGCAGGCACCACCATGTCCGGCTAATTTTTTGATTTATTGTAGCGATGAGGGCTTGCCAAGTTGCCCAGGCTGGTCTCGAACTCGCAGGCTCAGGCAATCCTCTCATCTTGGCCTCCCAAAGTGCTGGGATTATAGGTGTGAGCCACCGCGCCCGGCCTTGTTGAAGGTCTTTAAACCTTATTCTAAGTGCTGCTGGTCTTGGTTTCTCCATCATCATCATTTGGCACTGACAGCTCTGCCCATACGTTACCTCATCAACTGACTGTTCCTCCAAGAGATGCCATGTGCCTTCACAGCCCTTCCTCCCTTTCCTCACCTCTGTCCTTATCCCCTGTCCAACTGGCAGACATCCTTGAAGAACCAGCCAAATGTCTCCTCCCCTCTTGACCCTTCCCTGCTTCCCCTAGCCTTCCATCCTGTTGCTCCTTCTTTGCATAGATAGCATTTTTTTTTTTTTGACTCAGAGTCTCACTCTGTCGCCCAGGCTGGAGTGCAATGAGATGCTCACAGCCACCGCAGCCTCAACCTGCTGGGCTCAGATGATCCTTCTGCCTCAGCCTTCCAAGTAACTGGAACTATAGGCACGCACCACCACGCCTGGCTAATGTTTTGATGTATTATAGAGATGAGGTCTCGCCAAGTTGCCCAGGCTAGTCTCGAACCCGTGAACTCAGGTAATCCTCTCGCCTCAGTCTCCCAAAGTGCTGGGATTATAGGCTTGAGCCACCATGCCGGCCAGATAGTATTTTTAAAAAACATTTCTTCATTGCAGCAGTATTCACTTTGTATTAGTTATTTATGTGTCTGTAAGTGCTGGCTTTGGCACAATGCCTGGCAGGTAGTAGGGATTCAAGAAATATTGATTTGAATAAATGAATTCATAGAATGACAGGATCTTGTGAAACAGAATCTAACTAGTTGTAATTTATTAAAGGCAAATGTGCATCAAGAAAACCAATTTTTAAAGTACAAAGATGGAGGGATCTAGTTTAATAGCAGAATGTGTTAACAATTACCTAGGGGTTGTGGTTGACAGCTCAGTGGGAGTCAACAGTGTGAGGTGGTGATGACAACAAAGAAAAGAATGTGAAGTAACTTGAACGAGGAAGCTGAGTGTCTGACTTTATACCCAGAGTGTTGTGTTTGGTTCTAGATATTATGTTTTTAGAGAGATGTAGACCAGAATAGCTATAGTTCTTGAAACCATTTTGTTTTTAAGGTTTTTTGAAAACAATTTCCAAAACAGACAAAGCACTAGCTAAAATAAATAAAGAGAAGAAGGAAGAAAGCACACATATACAAAATAACAAATGAGAATGAAAAAGTAGTCACTGAAACAGAAAAAATAATTACTAGAGTCTTTGCAGGCCTCTAGGCAAATGCATGTAAAAACTTTGGTGAAATGAATAACTTCCTAGGAAAATACTGATTGCTAAAAATGATAGAGACAGAAAGTTTAAACAGACCAATTTCTACAGAAGAAATAGAAAACCACATTAAGGAAATATTTCTCAAACAAAGTACCAGATTGTCTCATAGGGGAATTCTAGCAAACCTTCAGATATGTTCTGTAAATTATTTCAGAGCATTTCTTCATTGCAGCAGTACTCACTTTGTATCAGTTATTTATGTGTCTGTAAGTGTTGGCTTTGGCACAATGCCTGGCAGAGAGTAGGGATTCAAGAAATATTTATTTGAATAAATTAATGCATAGAATAACAGGATCTTGTAAAACAGAATTTAACTAGTTGAAATTTATTAAAGACAAATGTGCTCAAGAAAAGCATATATACTTAAGAAAATGAAAGAAAACTTCCTAAATGTTTTTATGAAGCAAAATATTTATATCTAAACATGATAAAAGTACAAAAAAGAAAACCACAGACTAGTATTATTTATGACAATCCGTGTAAAAGTACAAAATATATAGCACTAATATAGCTGTAATTAGTATTTTATTAGTGAACAGAATTATATTAAAAATATAATTCACTTTGATTAGGTGGGATTAATTCCAAGAATGCAAGGTAGGTTCATTATTAAGAAATACATTAATATCATGTACCATAGTAATAGGTCTCAGGAAAAATTTTATCTTCATAAATGTTGAAAAACTTTTCCCAGTATTCAACATCCATTCCTTATAAGAAATATTCAACTAAATATGACTTGAGGGCCAGGTGTGGTGACCTATGCCTATAATCCCAGCATCTTAGAAGGCCAAGACCAAAGGATTGCTTGAGCCCAGGAGTTCGAGATCAGCCTAAGTCACACAGCAAGACCTTGTCTCTACAAAAAATAAAATTACCTGGGTGTGGTGGTGGGCACCTGTAGTCCCAGCTATTTGGGAAGCTGAGGTGGGAGGATCACCTGAGCCCAGGAGACTGAGGCTGCAGTAAGCCGTGATTGTGCCACTGCACGCCAGCCTGGGCAACAGAGTGAGACCCTGACTTCCCCCCAAAAAAACTTTATAGATACTTTCTTTTTTTTTTTTGAGTTGGAGTCTCACTCTGTCACCCAGACTGGAGTGCAGTGGCCGCTACCGGCCACTGCAGCCTCGACCTGCTGGGCTCTGGCGATCCTTCCGCTTCAGCCTTCCGAGTAGCCAGAATTACAGGCGCGCGCTACCACACCCGGCTGATTTTTTTATTGTAGAGGTGAGGTCTCGCCAAGTTGCCCAGGGGGGTCTCGAACCTGCAGGCTCAAGCAATCCACTCACCTCAGCCTCCCAAAGCGCAGGATTACAGGCTGAGCCACTGAGCCCAGCTAGATACTTTCTTAACATGAAAAAAATACACACACACCCACACCCCTTCATACTAAAACCTGTAACTTACTACTTAGGAAGCATTACAAGTATTTTCTCTAAATTAGAAACAAAGGAAAGATACTCAGTATGCGCACTACTGTTCAACATTGTACCGGCAGTATTAGCTAATGCAGTTACACTAAAGAAATTGATTAGGCAGCACTTTGGGAGGCCAAGGTGAGAGGATTCCCTGGGCCCACGGGATCAAGACCAGCCTGGGCAACTTGGCGAGACCTCATCTCTACAATAAATAAAAAAAATTAGCCGGGCATGGTGGCGCATGCCAGTGGTTCCAGCTACTTGGAAGGCTGAGGCGGAAGGATCACCTGAGCCCAGTGGTCGAAACTACGGTGGCCTTGAGTGTGCCACTGCACTCCAGCTTGGGTGACAGAGTGGAACTCGGACTCGAAAAAGAAAAAAAAGAAATTGATTTGGAGCTTAAGTATGATAGTAATCCTGGAAAACATAGAGAATCAATGATAAACCCAACAATAAAACATAAGGTAACAGGACATAGAAATCTATTTACTGAAATCAACAACCTCCATATATACAAACGATAATCAGTTAGAGAACATAATGATAGAGATAAACCCATTTACAACTGCAACAAAGAAGCTTAAATATGTGAACATATGCTAAATAAGAAATGTGCATAACCTACAGGAGGAATACTCAATAAACACTCCGGAAAGACATACTTGAACAAATGAAAATACATTTCCTATTCTTGAATAGCATGATTCAACATTATAAATGTGTCCATGCTCCCTAAGTTAATGTATAAGTTTAATACAATCCCAGTAAACGATCCAACAAGCTTTTTTATGAAGGTGGACAAATTAATACTAAAGTTTATATGGAGGTGTAGACATAAAAATAGTCAAGAAAACACTAAGTAAAGAAAATCTGGGGGAGAGGAAAGGGGGAGGATTAGCTCTACCAGACATTAAAATATGCTGTATAGTCTCTAGGCACAGTGACTCACACCCGTAAACCCAGCACTTTGGGAGGCCGAGGCAGGAGGACTGCTGGAGTCCAAGAGTTCGAAACCAGCCTGGACAGCATAGTGAGACCTCATCTCTACAAAAATAAAGTAAAAAACAAGCCAGGCATGGTGGTATGCACCTGTAGTCTCAGCGTCTTGGAAGGTTGAGGCAGAAAGATCACCTGAGCCCAGGAGTTTGAGGCTACAGTGAGCTGTGATCATGCCACTGCACTCCAGCCTGGGTGACAGAATGAGACTGACTTAACGTGTCTGTGCCCACATACACATATACACTATATAGTCTCTATAAGTAAAACACTGTGGTACTGGTACATGAATAGGGCAAATAGATGGATAATATGGAATAGAAAGGCCTGAAATAGACTCAAGAACTTATGGAAATTTAGTATATGATAAAGGTGAAATTTCAAATCACTGAGGTAAACAGGGACTTTTTAATAAATGACACTGGAACAGTTGATTCACTATTTGGAAAAAGATAAACTGGATTCATATATCATATACAAGAATAAACTCCAAAAGGATCAAAGATCTAAATTAAAAATGAAACCATATGAAAACTAGAAAAAAATGGGTGAATTCTTCTAACTATGACTTTTAATTCAGAGGTAATAAAATAAAATATAAATAAACTTGGTTATATACAAATACAGCTGGCACAGTGGCTCATACCTGTAATCCCAGCACTTTGGGAGGCCGAGATGGGAGGATTGCTTGAGTTTGAGACAACCAAAGGCAATATGAGACCCTATCTCTACAAAAAATTAAAAATAAAATAAAAACATTTCATGTCAAAAAAAAAATTCTGGCCAGGCACAGTGCCTCAGTCCTGTAATCCCAGCACTTTAGGAGGCAGAGACGAGAGGATTGCCTGAGTCCGGGGGTTCAAGACCAGCCTGGGCAACTTGGTGAGACCTCATCTCTATACCAAATCAAAAAATTAGCTGGGCATGGTAGTGTGTGCCTGTGGTGTAGCTGGGACTACAAGTGTGTGCTACCACACCTGGCTTGTTTTTCTTATTATTTTTCTTTTGTAGAAACGAGGTCTCACTATTTTGCCTAGGCTGATCCTCAGACTCTTGGCTCAAGTAGTCCTCATGCCTCAGCCTCCCAAAGTGTTGGGATTACAGGCGTGAGCCACTCGGCCAGGCTGATAAAACAGATTTTTAAATCTTTGAGGAGACGTTCAAACTCATCATTATGAAAGAAGTGAAAATTTAAACAACACTAAGATATTGTTGCTGACCTAACATATTGGCAAAAATTTAAAAGTATGACAACATATTCTGTTGGAAAGATTGTGAGAAATAGGCATTCTCATGCATTGTTTTTGGGTGTAAAAAGGGACGTGATCTGTTTTGCAGGGAATTTGACAGTGTCTAATAAATTACGTACTTATTTGCCTTTTGGTTCCACAATTTCACTTATTGGAATCTATCCTGAAGATAGACCTCCATCAATAGGAAAGTACAAATGTGCAATGTTGCAGTATTGATTGTAATTGTAAAATCCTGTAAGCAATCTAAAAACCCATTTATAGGAGAGTGATTGAATAAA
>CAUYQG010117633.1:0-24517 GCA_963574415.1 Tarsius wallacei
TGTTTTTGTTATTGTGAATAATGCTACAATAAATATGCATGTGCAGGTATCTTTTTCATAGAGTGACTTAAGTTCTTTCGGGCATATTCCTAGTAGGAGGATTGCTGAGTCATATGGAAGGTCAATTTTTAGATCTTTTAGGAATCGCCATGCTGTTTTCCACAGAGGCTGTACAGTTTACACTCCCATTTACACTCCCACCAACAGTGTAGAGGTGTTCCTTTTTCCCTGCATCTTCTCCAGCATCTGTTGTTTTGTGAGTTGTTGATGATGTCCATCCTGACTGGAGTTAGGTGGTATCCCAGTGTGGTTTTAATTTGCACTTCTTTGATGACTAGTGAGGTTGAGCATTTTTTCATGTGGCTGCTCATAGTCTTCTTTTGAGAAATGTCTATTCATATCTTTTGACCACTTTTTAATAGGGCTATTTGTTTTCTTTTCTTTTCTTTTCAACACATTGAGTTCCTTGTAGATCCTAGATGTTAGGCCTTCGTCAGATATACAGTTGGTGAATATGTTTTCCCATTCTGGGCTGTCTCCCCACTCTCTTGATGGTTTCTTTGACTTTGCAGAAGCTTATCAGTTTGATGAGGTCCCACTTGTTTATGTTATTTCTTATGGTATGGACATTTGGGGTTTTGATCAGGAATTGGTTGCCAGTTCCAATTTCTATAAGGGTGTCTCCTGCATTTTCTAGGGTTCTCACAGTTTGAGGTTTTATGTCTAGGTCTTTGATCCATTTAGAGCTGACTCTTGTATATGGTGATAGGTAGGGGTCTTGTTTCAATCTTCTACATGTGGTCATCCAGTTTTCACAGCACCATATACGGAATAAGTTCTCCTCTCCCCAGTGGTTGTTAGTGGAGACTTTGTCAAAGATGAGTTGGTTAAGAAATTGAGGTTTTGCTTCTGGAATCTCTATTCTGTCCCATGGGTCTATATGCCTGTTCTTGTACCAATGCCAGGCTGTTTTAATTATTGTAACCTTATAATAAAGTTAAAGTCTGAAAGTGTGATACCTCCTGCTTTGTTTCTTTTGCTAAGAAATGTTTTGTCCATTCGTGGTCATTTATGTTTCCATATGAATTTCTGTGTTGTCATTTCCAGGTCTGAAAAGATAGAACAAATATTTCTATGTCTAAAAAATAATTTTCTGTCATTTTAATAAAAAATGCATGAATCCTATAAAATTGATAATTTACTACATCTTACTATTTTTAACTACTTGTATTTTATTTTAAAATCTACCTCCTATAGGGAGCATATTTTTATTTTAAAATCTACCTCCTATAGGGAGACACCTATTTAATGCTGTCTTAAAACTGCAACTTTTTTTTTTAATGTTGGGTACAATTCAGGACTGGGTATACAAGTGGTCATCACACAGGTAAAGTTTTGGACTCCCTTTGGACCCCACTTCATCTGGTTTGGGGTCAGGTAGCCTTATTGGTGTTGTGCATCACCCCCCACCCTGGCAGTTTCCCACTACTGCCAATCTCTTTCTTATAGGATTATGATAAGTGTTCAGGATCCACTTATGAGTGAGAATATGTGGTTTTCAGTTCTTCATTTCTCTGATAAATTACTGAGTATTATAGACTCTAAATCTATCCAAGTAGCTGCAAAATCCATAATTTTGACCTTTTTTATGGCTGCATAATATCCCATAATGTATATGTACCACATTTTTTATCCAACACACTTTTGATGAGCAGCACGGTTGGTTTCATGTTTTTGCTCTTGTGAATAATGCTGCAATAAACATGTGTGCAGGTATCTTTTTCATAGAGTGATTTGAGTTCCTCCGGGTTATTCCCAGAAAAGGTAGTGCTGGGTCATATGAAAGGTTGATTTTTAGATCTTTTAGGAATTGTCACACTGTTAAGAAATGCAATTAAAACCACATTAAGATGCCACCTAACCCCAGTTAGAATGGCCATCATGAATAACTCAAAAAAACAACAAATGCTGGAGAGGATGTGGGGGAAAGGGAATACTTCTACACTGTTCATCGGCATGTAAACTAGTACAACCTCTGTGGAAACTGCAACTTTTATTTGGAACACTTAGTTTATTTAATTTGAGTATTTAGTCCATTAAATTATATTCAATGTAATTTTTCATAGCCTTGGAAATGAGTCTACTGCTTAGATCTTATGTAAGTTTTAAAATGCTAAAAATATTAGGGTGACCCAAAAAATGGAATTTATTTATTTTAAAGTGTGTATTTATTCTTATAGGTTTAAACTGCAGTAACCTTCAAAGTACTCTCTGTTTGATGCAACACACCTATCGAGACACTTTTTCCACTGCTCAAAGCAATTTTTTAACTCAATGATTTTAATGCCTTTAATGCTTCTACCATTTTTGTTAGCAAAACGTTTCCTTTAAGGACTTTTTTTCATACGTGGAAACAAACAAAAAAAATCACTCAGAAAAAGATCAGGTGATAATTCCAAAAAATAATTCCTGTTTTTCCGGCTCCCCCCATTACATCTACCTTGTGAACCAATGCCACCAAATTTTACCAAATAGAGATGAAATTATATGTCCACAAAATGTCCTATGTATGTATGTACATAACAGATGCGTTTACAAAATCCAAACTGGAAATAAACCAAATGTGCAATAATAACATGCATCCAGTAAAATGGATAGTCAACATTTATACTATGTAATACTACTCAACAATAAAAAGGAATAAAATACTGGCACAAATAGAAACATGCATGAATGTCACATATATTATAATGAAAAAAAAGACAGATACAAAAAAAACTTAGTCCATAATTTCCATTTAAGTGATGTCCTAGAACAAACAAAATTAATTCTTAGTGAAAAAAATCTAGAAGGTGGTTAACTAAAGACACTGATACTCACCTCCTCCACAAAGAGGAACTAAGTAGGTAATCATACTTCAAATAGATCATCTAAGGCATTTAAGAGAGAACACTGTAATTAAACAGAAAAGTGACAGGAAACACTTATACCAAGAAAGAAAAGTGAGGCAGCCTGCTCAACTGAGATTGACAGGGAGCCCAGAGTGTTCTCCATTGGGGGGGAAGGGTTAAGAGAGAGATCCCCAGTGGGTCATGTTTCTACCATACACTGTTGTAGACCTAGCCGTGGGATAGTCCCTTGACCCTTGTAGTCTTGAAACTAACAGAGGAAGATGCCTGTAAATTGTGTGAAGGCATTGTTTCATAGAGGGATGTCACACTGGGTCCCACACATCCCCAAGACCTAAGCAGCTATGGAATGGCACCATTTTGAGAGCCCAGACCCCACCAGGCTTCAGTCTTCCCTAAAACCCAACAACACCTGCACCACCACATTCCTGAAGCTCCATCAACATTCCACCAGCATTCACCACCAGTGCTAGCTGCTCCCACAAGGCCAAATCATGACCACTGAGAGCAATCTTGCCACCTCCAACCATTGAGTCACTGTGCATTTGTTCATCAGGGACAAAGAATTAGAAACTAGCAGTGACTTTGCTATCCACAGCAGTGATGCTGCACCACACTTTTATGTGCCCTGAGAGCACTCACCCACCACCCACTGCCACTGCTGCCTGAGTATCCACCAAGGGACAAAAGGTAACTCTGTCCCTTCCCACCGAAGCCACTGCCCATATGCACAACCAGCACAGACCCACTTGGCCTGACTCCATCCACCTTTCAGTTCCTGGGTGCTCCATTTAAGAATCTAGGGATCTGTCTGTGAGAAGCCTGTGTAGGGGCCCACCCAACCTGCCACTATCTACACAGCAGGCATCTATCTTCATGCACCACCCTTGGGCTTGAGAACTGGCCTGTGCATTCTATCACAGTCACTACTAACAGCAGTACTGACAACCTGGAAGCAAGAAAATAGTTCCACCATTACTACTACCATTATCCTTGCCATGCCTGCCGTCCAAAGGCCTGAGAACCTGCCCAACCTGAATGACATACAGCTGCCACTAACATGAACTGAGAAAACTGCCAGGAGGCCAATAAATGAGCTAACCTGGAGCATCTAACACTTGGGTCAGTGTATGCTGCTCTGGACCCTAAGGATAGATATGCTCAGGCTTTAGCTGCCAACACTGGGATCTGAGGACTGGCCCAAATGGTGTCCCTATCTCCCCAAAATTTCACCACAACCTCCATCACAACTATTATTTATGTCACTGAGGAAATCACAGACACCATTAACATTGTTTACAGTGAAGGAAATCATACAAGACTGCACTACTACATGCAGCCAAAAATCAGAGCCAAAGTGTCTTGCCCATACAACACCATAGATATATTATCAGAGTCCTTCTCTATAAAAGCAAATTTAAAAAACTGGAAGAAATTACTATTACACCACATTCACCGATATCCATATAAAAACACAAGAAACATGAAGAAGCAAGAAAAATATGACATCTCCTAGAAACACAATAACTCTCCAGCAACAGATTTCAATCAAAAAGATAGCTATGAGATGCCAAAAAAATGTTAAAAGTCCAGTGAGAACACACATAAAAAGTAAAAAAAGAAACCTCAAATACAATTCAGATTGTAGGTAAGAAAACTGTCAAAGAGATAGATATCATTTAAAAAATAGACACCCTGGAATGGAATAATTCATTTAATGAAATTTAAAAATACATTATTAGAGAGGTTCAAAAATAGACTAAAGAAAAAGAAAGAATTTCAGAAATTCAGAACAGGTCTTTTAAAATCACACAGCAGAAAAAATAAAGAAAAAAGAATGAATGAAACTTAAATGAATTATGAGACACCGTAAAGCTATCAAATATTTTAAAATTCTTTGTCCCAGAAGATGAAGAGAAAATAATAGGAATAGAAAACCTATTTGACAAAATAGGTGAAAACTTTGCAAGTCTAGAAGATTTAGATATCCAGATATAAAAGCTCAGGGATAACTAGATATAACCACAAAAAGATCCCTCTTTGGCACATTATAGACAAACTGTCAAAAGTCAGAGACAAAGAGAAAGTCCTTATAAGGGAACACTCATTAGACAAACAAAATATATCTCAGAAGAAGTCTTACCAGCCAGGAGAATGGGATGATATAGTCCAAGTGCTGAAAGAAAAAACTGCCAGCCAAGAATATAATATGCAGCAAAATTAAACTTCATAAATGAAGGGACTTGATTAGCACTAGACCAGCCATACAAGGGATTTCTAAACTTGAAAGTTAATGGATATAATCTACCATCATGAAAACACTTGGAAGTATGAAATCCACTGGTGGAGTAAGCACACAAATAAGAAAGAGAAAAGATTCAAATGTTACTACTATCAAAATTAACAAACCACAATGATAGACAATAAAGAAGTAAGCAAGGATCAAAGAATATTAAAAATTTACTAGATAAGTCAGGTGTGGTAGTTCCAGCCAAGACTGTGGTGGCCATGAGCATGCCACTGTACTCCAGCCTGGGTGTCAGAGACTGCAACTCAATAATAAGTAAATAAATAAATAAATATAAAAATTTACTAGAAGTCAATTAATAAAATGACAGAAATAAGCCCTCGCATACCAATAATAAGCTTGAATGTGAACATATTAAACTTTCCACTAATAAGCTATAGACTGGACGAATAAATTTTAAATATTGCCAACTATATTCTGTCTAGAAGATATCCATGTAATCTATAAAAACAAATATAGAATGAACATAAAAGGATGGAAAAAGGTATTCCAGGCAAACAGAAACCAAAGGTAAGAAGAATGGCTATACTTGTACCAGATAAAACTGACTTTAACTCAACAACTACAAAAAGAGACAAAAAAGGTCATTATATAGTGATAAAGGGATCAACTCAGCAAGAGGATATGGCAATTCTAAATATATATTCATCCAACACTGCAGAACCCAGATACAGCTTAAATATTATTTTATCTCAAGGAGAGATAGATTCCAATACAATAATATTTGTGAACTTTTACAACCACTGTTAGCATTAGATAAACAATCTAGAGAAAAATATTAACAAAGAAACATTGGGTTTAACTGCCTTTTAAACCAAATGCACCTAACAGACATTAACAGAACATTTCATTCAACAGCTACAGAATATATCTTCTTGTCAACAGTACTTGGAACACTCTTCAAGACAGACCATATGTTAGGTCACAAAACAAGTCAACAAACTTTTTTAAAAATCAAAATCATATCAAATATCTTCTCAGACACTAAAGAAATAACACTAGAAATCAAAACTAAGAACTTTGGTAACTATACAAAAACACAGAAATTAAATACACTACTGAATGTCCATTGAGTGAAGAAAGAAATTTTAAAAGAAATTTAATCAATTTCTCAACCAACTCATCTTCAACAAAATCTCCACCACCTACTACTGGGGATAGGAGAACCTATTCAGTAAATGGTACTAGGAAAACTGGCTGACCACATGCAGAAGATTGAAACAGGACCCCTACCTATCCCCATACACAAAAATTAACTCTAAATGGATCACAGACCTAAATGTAAAACCTCTAACTCTAAGAACCTTAGAAAATGCAGGACACATTCTTATGGAAGTTGGAACTGGCAACCAATTCCTGATCAAAACCCGAAGAGCCCAGGCCATAAGAGACAAGATAGACAAATGGGACCTCATTAAACTGACAAGCTTCTGCAAAGCCAAAGAAACCATCAAGACAGCAGGGAGACAGCCCACAGACAGGGAAACAATATTTGCCAACTCCACATCTGACAAAGGACTAACATCAAGGATCTACAAGGAACCCAAATGTGCTGAAAAGAAAAAGGCAAACAGCCCCATTATAAAATGGGCAAAAGACACACAAAATAAATGTTTCACATATAACTAAACTAAATCAAATTAAACTTACCCCTAACTGTTAGCCTTATTGTCAGGGACTGAAGAGTCATATGGTATGTAAATGTATTTAAAAACAGATAGTGTTTCACTAGATAGCCCTATCCCATTTTTTTAAATTTTTCTTAAGAAAGAAATAAAAGCCTGTGATCAAAAAATGGGCAAAAGATATAAATAGACTCTTCTCAAAAGAAGACATACGAGCTAAAAAAAATGTTCAGCCTCACTAATCATCAAGGAGCTGCAAATTAAAACTACACTGAGATACCAACTAACTCCAGTCAGAATGGCCATCATCAATAACAAAAAATAACAGATGCTGGAGAGGATGTGATGAAAAGGGAACACCTCTACACTGTTAGTGGGAGTATAAAGTAGCACAGTCTCTGTGGAAATCAGTGTGGCAATTTCTAAAAGTTCTAAAAATCGACCTTCCATATGCCCCCGCAATCCCCCTACTGGGAATATACCCGAAGAACTCAGGTCACTCCTGCACACATATGTTTATTGCAGCATTGTTCATATACAAGAACATGGAACCAACCATGCTGCGCATCAAAAGAGGACTGGATTTTTTAAAATGTGGTACATTGCACAATGGCATATTATGCAGCCATAAAGAAGAAGGAAATCATGAACAATTCCAGCAACCTGGATGGAATTAGAGTTTATAATACTGAGTGATCTCTCACAGAAACAAAGAGCTAAGTACCACATGTTCTCACTCATAAGTGGACCTTGAACAACTACCGTATTACTATAAGAAAAGAACCGAAAGTAGCAGGAAACTGCAGGGTGAGGGGGTGGGGGAGGAACTGGGGTTGACAATAGTTTATATCTGCCTGCGGGAGCACACCTCATCATTAAGGGTACCTGCAAAATGACTATTTGTATACCTAACCCTGAATTGTACCCCACAATTTTAAAATAAAAATTAAAAGAGGGGGAAAAAATAAAATAAAAAGAAATTTTAAATATTTATGAAATTAAAAACACAACATACCAAAACCTAAGAGATGCAGCAAAAGCTTTGCTAAAGTGAAGATTATAGTAATAAATGCTTATATTAAAAGAACAGAAAATTTAAATAAACAATTTAGCAATGTACCTCAAGGAACTAGAAAAGCAAGAATAAGCCAAACTCAAAATTACTAGCAGGAAAGAAATAATAAAGATCAGAATAGAACCAACCAATATAGAGACTAAAAGCTCAGTATAAATTGTTACAAAATGAAAAGCTGGTGTACTGAAAAAATGGACAAAATAGATAAATTGAAAGACTCACAAAAGAAAAAAGAAGATTCAAACAAGCAAAATCAAAATGAAAAAGGAAGCATTACAACAGAGATCATAGAAATACAGAAGATTGTCAGAGACTATTATGAACAACTATACACTAAGAAACTGGAAAACCTAGTGGAAATGAAAAAATACCTGGACACACACAACCTACCAAGAAAGAAACACAAAACTTGAAGAGACCAATAAGGAATAATAAAATTCAATCAGTAATAAAAATTATCTCAATAAAGCAAAATCCAGGACTGTATGACTTTACTGCCAAATTTTAACAAACATTCAAACAAGAGCAAGCATCAGTTCATCTCAAACTATTTTTTTAATTGAAGAGAAAAAGATTCTCCCTAATTCGTTCTATGAGGCCAGTTTTACACTGATATCAAAACAAGACAAGAATGTAACAAAATAACACTGTAGATTTGAATCCATGATGATGCAAAAATCTTCAACAAAATGCTAGACAGTCAAATCCAATAACACATTGAAAGAATAATACATCATGGTCCAATGGGTTTTATACCAAGGATTCAAGCATGTTTCAACATATGAAAATCAATAAATGTGATACATCATATTGACACAATGAAGGACAAAAACAATATGATCATCTCATAAATTTATAAAATTCAACATGCCTTCATGATAATCTCATACAACTCAACATACCATCATGATTAAAAACTCTCAACAAACTAACATAGAAGGAACATATCTCAGTATAAGACTGTTCAACAAACTGACAGCTAGCTTCAAAATGAGTGGGGCAAAGCTGTTAATGGCACCGATCAGAAAGAAATTCGAACTGGCGTTGATCAGTGTATCCAGAAGTTTCTCGATATTGCAAGACAGACACAATGTTTTTTCCTACAGAAAAGATTACAATGATCTGTCCAAAAACCAGAGCAAGTTATTAAAGAGGATGGTTCAGAACTGAGGAATGAAGCAGCAGAAAGATGCGCTGGTCCAGAAGTGCTTGACAAAGCTGAGGCACTGGGAGCAGGTGCTGGAGGACATCAGTGTGCAGCACAAAAAGCCAGCTGACATCCCCCTGGGCTCCTTGGCCTACCTAGAGCAGGCGTCTGACACCGACCTGAGCACAAGGGCAAAGGAGTCAGCCTGAGAGCAGGTTGGTGTGTGAGGCAGCCCTGCTCAGTTTGTCGCACAGGACTTCTTGTGGATGTGGTTGAGGCATTTGGGAAGGACTCTTGTTGAGAATGAGTTGATTCTAGTTTTTTACCTTCATCTAAAATTTTCTCACTATATTTATAAGTTGTTAATTTCTTGCATACTTTATAAAATGCCTGTAGGTGGGATAAATCAAGTAATTTGTGGGGGGAGTCAAGAAAATTTTAGACAGTGTGATGACACAAATTATTTTTTATGGTTCTTTGCTTGTTTTTTATATTTGTATGACTTTCCATGTCTGTGTGTGTGTTTATAGTTAGATTAGTTTGTATGGTCTAAGGGGAAAAAATAGTCTGAGAATCAGGGGATGAGGATTTTGGTTGTAGGTTTTTTATGAAATACCCCTCTCAGTGGTAGTATAGGAAAATATGTACATATCCTGTGATCGACTTTAAACTACCTCAAGAAAAGGAATCTAATGCAGCAATGTTTTCAATACTTTCAGAACTCTGAGAATGAGGGATTTTTGTAAATAGGTCAGAATAGGATTAAAATAGCCTAGGTTAGTATAGTAATAGTAGATTCTTACATTAATGCTTTTATTTGAAGTAACTATATTTTGTGTGGTGTTTATTACTTTTTGTTTGACATGGAAGGGTGTAGTAAGAGCAGTGATACACTAAATTTTATTTCATTCTGTGACAATGAATCAGTTTAAATAATGGGGGAGACCCCGTTCTCAGTACCGTGACAGTTGGGACTTAAGAGGGGTTAAAGCTTGCTCTGATCATCTCTTTTTCAGTTTTGTTTGCTTTTATCATTTTTGTTTTACATTTTGGGAGAGGAAACATTTCCCATTAAGATTATTGTTAGTGGATTTCATTCTAAGAGACTAGGGTCTTAGAATGGGGCGTAGGCAGCAGGGCGATCCTTGGCTACCTAACCTCCACAAAGAGCGTGTGGTGCCTCTGCATTTAGGAAGATATTTTGTTCTTTTGTTAGTTTCACAGGTCACTTCAGATTCTCTGTTGAATTACTGTTGGGAACCATAAACTAGTGTTTTTCCTGGCTCTCATTGTGTGAGGTTTTCCTGAGTTTACACAGTCTCTTATTAGATTATATCCCTTTAACCAGAACAAATGCTTCACTGTCTTCTAAATACCAGTACTCTCATGGTTCAGTGTCTTGGCTTGTTTTGTTTTCCCTATCCTTGAAGGACCCTCGCCACACACATTGACATCCACTCATGTTCCTGATCTAGCCTGGATGTCGCTTGGTCCTTGCAGTCCTCTACCACCCTTACTACTACTGCATGTTAAGGGCACAGGACATATCTTTTTTGCTACCCATGCTTGGATCTCCCTTGTGGGTTAGTGATTTGTATCTGTCTGTCTCTCCTCACTGCATTGTACACCCAATGAGAATTAGGCATTATTGCCCTTAAATATACCAGGTCCACATACCATTTGTCTTTCATACATGATATTTGCTACTCTTTTTTTTTTGAATGCAGGATTTATTGAGAGCACAGAAAAGCTCCCACAGTGGGAGGAGACTCGATGGGGTTGCTGCTACTCAGTTTTGAGTGCATGTACAGGATCTGGCACATGGACCTGTGATTACCAGCCTGAGTCCAGTGAACCCCCTCAATTAGAATGTGTAAGTTTAAACAAAGGTTTTAAAAGCTTACATTATATAGCCTCATGTTATGTGACCCCAGGGTTGTTTATCTGGTCATCTCATGGGAATTAGAAACTCTGATTGGCAGCATTCGATTTCTTGATTAAAAACCTAAATAAAATGATTAAAATGTAGGTGTTTTCTTAAAGGGATTTTCAGTGAAAAGATTGTGAACTTATCTATTTGGTGCTTAGTGAAAATATTTTAAAATAGTGTATGTACCAGTTATTACCATTTATTAAATTCAAAAGTTTTTGTCAAATAGTAAAAAAAAAACACTGGGGAGAGGAAAAATTATTCAGTAAATGGTAATGGGAAAACTGGCTGACCACAAGCAGAAGATTAAAACAATACCCCTACCTCTCACCATACACAAAAATCAACTCTAAATGGATTAAAGACCTAAACATAAAGCTTCAAACTATAAAAACCTTAGAAAATGCAGGGGACATCCTTATGGATATTGGAACTGACAACCAGTTACTGATTGATGGGCAGCACGGTTGGTTCCATGTTTTTGCTATTGTGAATAGTGGTGCAATAGACATGCATGTGCAGGCAGAATGATTCGTGTAGAATGATTTTAGTTCCTCTGGATATATTTCCAGAAAGAGGATTGCTGGGTTGTATGGAAGGTCCATTTCTACTTATTTTAGGAATAGCCAAGTGCCTATGCCATAAGAGATAAGATAGACAAGTAGGACCTAATCAAATTGAAAAACTTGCTCAAAGCCAAAGAAACCATCAAGAGAGTGGGAAGACAGCCCACAGACTGGGAAAAAATATTTGCCAGGCCATTGCCTTGCTAGACTCTGGTGTGGCCATGAGCTCTTTGAGCTATGGCTGCCACCACACTTCCTGACTTTGGGCCCCTCCCCCATCTTGTGGAGGTAAATCTTCTCTCTCTCCCTTCTCTTTCTCTCTCTAACTTACTTCTAAATAAACTTTTCCTTTTTTTAACCTCTTTGTGTGTTGCAATTCTTTGCATTACTTGGATCTCTGGGTTGCTAGCACAGCACTTCCAACACGCCAGCTCTGGGGGTGCTGTGCCCCTATGCCCCTGCGCCTCTCTCTCTCCTCTCCATCCATCCTTCCTCATCCTCTCCGGACCCTAACATTTTTGGAGGTTCCACCGAGACATCTGAAATCAATCTCTCTCTCTCTCTCTCTCTCTCTCCCTCTCTCTCTTTCTTATTTCTTAACTGGTGATCCTCTGTGGACTGTGTTGGAAACTGGTGGCAACTGAAAGTTCTGGCTGAGGCTACACTTCAGCATGCTGGAAGATCCCAGGGAAAGACATCAGACTGCTGTGGCCTGACAGGGTAAGGGTCTACAGTTAACTCTTTACTTCCTTCTAGCCAAGGTCTCTGAGTTTCCCCGTGGACTGAGCTGAATCTCGGAGGACAACTGACGTTCTCTGCCTAGGGCTACTCCCTAGGGAGGCAAGAAGGTCCCCGAAGGAAACTTCAGACCGCCAGCACCCATATGAGTGGGAGACAAAGTGCTTGATTTTCTTTACTTTTTTCCTCTCTGGCTGGCAAAGCAACTCCACGAAGAACCTTGAGACTCCAACAGCTGCACGGTATGCCTCTCTGCACCTTTGGTGAGTCATCCTTCATTTATCATCCACACACCCACATATTTGAATGTGCACTCTTGGACCCCCCTGGTCCGATGACTTTCTGGGTCTCTCGAGCTTTTCCCAGTCCCATCTTGGGAGACACCTCATAGCATTCCAATTGTTGAAAGTCCTGGTACCAAGTCTTCCAAGACATGGTGGAGCATAGCATCCCACAAGCTCCAGTGGGCACAGGGACAGGAGGACGCTCTCTCCCTGGTGACTCACATCCTTTGTGCTGATTCTTTTGAACCTGTTGGGGATGCCTGGCAGGGAATCTGGATGGGTAAGGCCCAGAAACAAATCCATGAAACCAAGAGCCCATCCCAATTGTATCCCTGTTTCATTTTATTACTGCTTTACAGCCCCAGCACCGGCTCTGGCCCACCTTGCCCCAACTGACCTTTTCATCTGGTGAATAAGCACGGGGAAATTCCACAAAAGAAGCTGGAGAATGACAAAACCTGGACAGAAAGTGACTGCCTGGCTCCTAACACCCTTCTGCAGCTTGATTTGTACTTAAAAGGAAGTGACAAATACCTTGAGATCCCATATACTCAAGTCTTTTATAAGTTAACTCACCACCCAGATATCTGTTCCTCTTACAGTATTTCTGTGTTGGCTCCCCATTCCCCATTGCCCATAGGCTAATCAGGGTACTGATTGTGTTGAGCTGCCCCTCCCTCAGAAGATTCTTCACCCCCTTCACACTCTACTATTCCTTTTACAACTCCAATTCCTGCTTTCCCTCTAGCAACTCAAATGCTGACCCAGCTGGTTTAACTTCTGTCTCTCTTGTAATCTACTTTTACTACTCCACTCTCTGTCAGTTTCTCTTCCCTCTTGCCCTCCACCTTTACCTGCAGAGAAGGGGCTGGCATAAACGTCCATGGCTCCTAACCCTGGCCTTCAGTCTTTCTCTTTTACCTTTGGAGGAGGGGCTGATGCCAAAGGCCACAGCACCTGACCCCAGTCTCCAACCTTCCCATCCCCCTCTCCCCACTGCTTAATAACCCCCTGGCATCAGCCCTAGTAGCTGTAACAAGTCACCACCCCCCGTTTGTACTTGGGAAGCCCATTCAGGTTTCCACATGGTTTAACAGGTCTCTTCTCAGGGAGGATGGCTGGGACAAAAAGATATTAAAGTTCTTGTTTTCTTGTGATAAGTTTCTCTCAAGTTATAGCTAAACTGAGACTATATCAACATTCTTCCCAGATGAAAGTAAAGGGATCATGTAAATTAATCCTGTGAACTAACTACAAAAAGGTCCATTGTAATTTTAATCTACTTTTCCAACCAAACTTGCAAGTACTCTAGTGAAATTTTACTTCCAGCATTAGTGCTAAATGACACCACTGTTTGCTACATCAGGCTTGCTAAAGTTGTATTTTATAAACAAAAGTTTAAATCATTTGTTTCATTTGTTGTGCCTAACTAGCACCCTCTTATGAGAAAGGTAAAACTTTAAATACTAAACACCCTGCATAATGTGATAAGGTTTGGAAACTGGCGATTCCCTTCTGGTTAAGTCACTTTTACTAAGCCTAGTACTTCTGCTAAATGGATAAAATACAAGGTACTCTGTGTGAGCACAATAAGGATGGGAAGAACTGATCACTCTCACCTAATTGTCCACACCTTAACTAAGACTACAATTTAGTAATTCATAAGGGGTTTTTTTTTAACAACTTTGCCTGTTCATAATTATAAATACGTAGGGACAGTTCATTACACATCCATGTGGTCTGTTCATTCTGAAGGGCTTTACATCAGATTATTACAGAAAAATGGTTTAAAAGTTTCATATGTATAACTATTAAAAATGAGCTTTTAAGGTTTTTTTCAACCAAAATGATAAGAAACAGTGCCTACATGGAGGGCACCAGAACCAAAGGGCCAAAGAGACACCCTAATTGGCAGTTGCCATTAGCGACAAAACTCCAACTGCCCATCAGAGACCTGGTAAAAATAAACCTGCTGAGGGGATGGTGCCCATTGCTTATGGGTACAGTCTGTAGGGGCACTGAAAGCATAATTACCCCAAAAAGACCTTAACCTCCTGGACGCTGTCCACTCTGCAGGCCCGAAATCCATTGGGAAGCAGGTGCACTCTCTTCTGAAGAGAGGAGAGAACACTTGGCTCACAAATGGTGGCCACTTATGGAGGCCTGCAAATCTTCTAAACTGCCTGGCACTGGCTCACCATCACTCCAACAATCCCCCAGGTAAATATTAGGGGATTAATTTCTTAATTTAATACAGGTGCCAGCCTTTTGGTCCTGGCCATCCATGTTGAAATATAGCCTAATCCAAAAGAATTTTCTCCTTTTAACAACGGGGGGTGGGGGAAGAAACAAAATTCAATTATCCCTCCCCTATCATCTTTGTTACAAAAAAAGCAAGGTTTGTTTTTTTTTTTCAAAATCTTTGGACTATCACTTTGACTAAATAAGTAACTTTTACAATAACTACTGTAATCTTATGTTATAACATTAAGCTTTTAAAATTTTTTAATACTTAAACTCTTCAGTTCTCAATTCAGTCTCTCTAGGGTGAAAAAAAACAAGGTTCAGGAGCCACATCTACTGCAGACCAGGCACAAGAATTACTAGTCCAACATAGGATGGATAACAAAATCACTTTCTGTTTAAAGTATTGCTACTTATTTTTGTTAAACTTTAAGGTAATATTTCCCTGTCAGAAAGCCCATACCATCCCACTTCTCTCATCAAAAGTGGAAAAAAGTCAATCTCCCATCTCACTTGCATAGAGGTAACCTGGGCTTCACCCCGCTAGCATATCAATCATTGTGAAAGTATATCAGCCTTATTATAAAAACAAAGGAAACTGTTTTCTTTTGCCAATGTTTACCTGTTTTAAAATCTCAGTTTAAGCTACAACCTAAATACATGTCGCTATGTTTTAAATTTTTCTTTGAACTGTGTCAAAGTAACTGTATTTCCTTTATTATAATAATATTAATTTTTATAGTCAATACTTTGGATGCAAATACCGAAAATACTTAACACCATGGGCTCCTATCCTCTCATCCCCTCCTCTTATTCTAGACAGATAGGGACAGCTCTACACCCCATGTAGAGGTAGTAACTACAGAAGCCTGACCTTCGTCCCTGTTCCCAGGTATAAATAAGAATATTTTTAAAATAGCAAGAGGCGGGAATGAAAGGTGGTACCTATAGAAACATAGAAAACACTTAGCTTATTCTTAGTTTAGTCTTTTTGCCTCAGCATAGCCATTAGAAAGCCTTCAGACATTCTGCAGAACAAGCAGCAGCCTATCCTATCCCCCTCCGCAAATCTCCATCAGATGCAAGACCAGGACAGCCCAACCTTTCAATTCATCATTTAGCATAATAATCTCTAGTAAGGTTTTAGGTTCCTTGTTAAGGCCGAAGATCAAAGGTCACCCTTTGACTGGCCAAAGTCATAAAAGTGATAATACGACCACCTTTGGTCAAGGAATTTGTGAATTGCAAATGTCTAACAAGTCTCTTGCAGGAAACGCCCCCCCCCAAAGTTAACCTAATCAGCCCTTTGTGACCTACATGACATGAATAAACCCCACCATCATGTGACTAACCCACCCATCTGCCTGCTGTCCTTCACCTGTTAGTATCTGCACTTGCCTGCCCCTTCATGATGACGTGGAGCAGACCACCACCCAATCACCTTAATGATCTTCCCCCATCAAGGGGAATGGTTAAAAGAACTCAACCACAAGCAGCCAATGGCCATTGCCTTGCTAGACTCTGGTGTGGTCATGAGCTCTTTGAGCTATGGTTTTCACCACACTTCTTGGCTTTGGGCCCTTCCCCCACCTTGGGGAGGTGAATCTTCTCTCTCCCTTCTCTTTCTCTCTCTAATTTATTTTTATATAAACTTTTCTTTCTTTGCAAAAAAAATATATATTTGCCAACTGTGTATCTGACAACGGCCTAAAATCTAGGATCCACAAGGAACTTAAACATGCCAAAAAGAAAAACAACAGACAGCCCTATTAAAGGGTGGGTGATAGACATGAATAGACACTTCTCATAAGAAGACATACAAGCAGCCAACAGATACATGAAAAAATGCTAAGCCTCACTAATCATCAAAGAAATGCAAATTAAATCCACACTGAGATACCACCTAACTCCAGTCAGGATGACCATCATCAATAACTCAAAATACAACAGATGCTGGAGAGGATGCAGGGAAAAGGGAACACTTCTGCGTTGTTGGTGGGAGTGTAAACTAGTACAGCCTCTGTGGAAAACAGTGTGATAATTTCTAAAAGAACTAGAAATTGACCTTCCATATGACCCAGCAATCCCTCTTATGGGAATATATCCAGAGGAACTCAAATCATTCTACAAAAAAGATACCTGTACACGCATGTCTATTGCAGCACTAATTACAATAGCAAAAATGTGGAACCAACAGTGCTGCCCATCGAAAGTAGACTGAATTTTTAAAATACAGTACATGTATATAATGAAATATTACACAGCCATAGAGAAGGACAAAATTATGAACTTCACAGCATCTTGGAACAAAGAATTGAGTACCAAATGTTCTCACTCATAAGCAGACCTCGAACAATTATCATAATACTACAAGAAGGGGATTAGCAGTAGTGGGAAACTGTTGAGGGGGGCACACTTCATCAATAAGGGTACCTGATCACAGGTGATGTGGGGACCAAAGCAAGGCCCAAACTTTATCTGTACAATGACCATTTATATACCTAATCCTGAATTGTACCCCACACCTTTAAAATAAAAATTTCTTTTAAATCTACCTGCTGGTCTTTTACTCTTAAGTGTCATTTACTGGACTGCAATCTCAACCAACAAACAAAAATGCATTGTTACAAGCAACATTCCATCACCACATGAACTTATTTGCAACCAAGGAAACTGAACAGAGCAGTGGCCCCTTGATAGCGCCCAGAAACAAAGCCAATCTACCATACATAACACACACCACAGTTAAACCCACACACCAAAAAGAAAATCTCAAGGATCCTCTTCCTCACTATAGCAAACTCAAACTGAATTTGCTCCATCAGATGAGAAAGAACCAGCACAAGGACTTCAACAATACAAAGAACATAATGTTTCATCACTTCTAAAGGATCTCACTAGCTTCCTACTGGTGGATCCTTACCAGAATAAAATGATCTAAATGACAGATATAGAATTCAGAATATTGATGGCAAAAAAACTCAATGAGAATCAAGAGAAAGTTGAAATCCAAAGCAAGAGGCCAGGAAAAAAATCTAATATTTCCAAGATGACATAACCATACTAAAAACAAAACTGAGTTTCTGAAATTAAGAATTTACCTCAGATTTAAGTAAATGGAGAGAAATACAATGTTCCTGGGTAACAAAATCAAATATTATAAAGATGTCAATTATTCTCTTGTTAATTTTATATATAATTAAATGCCGATTTAAAATTTTTTTTAAAAGGAATTTACTTCAGGAACTTAAAATATACAATTGCAAGCCCTAAAGCAGAATAGACCAAGCAGAAGAAACAATTTTAGTACTTGAAAATATGTCCTTTGAATAAATCCACTCAGACAATAAATTTAAAATAATTATTTTTAAAAATGAACAAAAGCTTTAAGAAATGGATTTTGTAAAGTGACCAAACCTATGACTTATTAAGAAAGAAGAGAAAGGAAGAAACTTGGAAGATGTATTTGGGAACATAAGTCAGGAAAACTTCTCCAATCTTGCCAGAGATGTCAGCATTCAAATTTTTTTTAATTCAGAAAACTTTTGTATGATATCATACAAGATCACCATCTCCAAGGCACAAAGTCATCAGACTATCGAAGATCAATGCAAAAGAAAAACTCTTAATGCAACTAGAGAAAAGGGACATATTACCTATAAAAGGAAATCAAAAATAGCGGACCTCTCAGTAGAGACCTTAAGAGTCAGAAAATATTGAGACTCATTTTCATAAAAAAGAAATACCAGACAAATAGTTCTTAACCTGACAAAATAATCTTCATAGGCAAAGGAGATAAAAAGTATTTCCCAGAGAAGCACTTGCTAAGGGAATCTGTCACCACCACACAGGCCCAACAAGAGATGCTTAAGTTCTAAACATGGGAACAAAAGAATACTTTTGACCACAGGTAAGCACATAGCCCACAGACCCTGTGAAGCAACTTTGTAATTGAGATTGCAAAGCAACTAGTTAACAAAACTATGACAAAGACAAAACCCCCCATATCAATATTAACCTTGAATGCCAATATCATGCATTCCCCACTTAAAAGACAGAGTGACAAAATGAATTTTAAAAAACAAGACCTATCATTCTTCTGTCTTCAGAAGACACATTCCACATCTAACAACACCCACAGACATAAGGTAAAGGGATGGAGAAAGATCTAACATGCAAATGGAAAACAAAAAGGAGCAGAGGTCACTTCCAGAATCAGATAAAACAGACATTAAACAACAGCAGTAGAAAAGGATAATAAAGGAGGTCAATTAATGATAAAGGAATTGATTCAACAAGAAGACTTAACTATTCTAAATATATATATGCAACCAACCTCAGAGTACCCTGATTTATAAAACAGTTACCACTATATCTAATAAAAGACTTAGACAAACAGATAACAACAATGGGGGACTACAAAACCCCACTGACAGCATTAGATATAATATCAAGGCAAAAACCTAACAAATTCAGGAATTATATTTAACACTTGACTATTTGGATGTAACAGACTAACAAAGATATTATGGACTTAAATTCAACTCATCTAATAGACCTAACAAATATATACAGAATACTTTATCCAATAATCACAGATTGTATGTTTTTCTCATATACATGTGGAACATATTTTAAGATCAACCACATGCTCAGTCATAAAGCAAGTCACAATAAAGTCCAGAAATCAAAATTATACCAAGCATCTTCTCAAACAACAGCAGATGGGATTTTATAAAGTGACTAAACCTTGATTTCTAAAAACAGAAATCAATACCAAGAAGAACTCAAAATCACACAAATATGTGAAAACTAAACAACTTGCTCCTGAATATCTTTGTAGGAGTAAACAAATAAATCAAAACAGAAATGAAAAAAAAATCCTTGAAACAAATGAAAATAAATTCAGGATATACCCAAACCTCTGGGATACCACAGTAGTAATGTTCAAGCTGGTGTTTGTAGTGCTAAATATCCACACCTAAAGGAGCTAGAAAAACAAGAACAAACTAAATACAAAGCCAGTAAAAGAAAAAAGTCTCTAAAATCAGAACAGAACTAAATGAAATTGAGACAAAAAAAAATACAAAGGATCAACAAAATAAAAAGTTGGGTATTTGAAAGTATTGGTAGACCATTAACCAGATTAAGAAAGAAAAAAATAGAGAAGGTCCAAATAAGCACAATCAGGGTTTTTTAAATGTGATACATATACACAATGGAATATTATGCAGCTATAAAAGGACAAAGATATGGACTTCACAGCAACTTGGATGGATTTAGAGTCTGTCATACCCAGTGATCTATCACAGAAACAAAGAACAGAGTACCATATGTTCTCACTCATAAGCAGACCTTGAACAACTATCATAATACTATAAGAAAGGGATTGGCAATAATGGGAAACTGCCAGGGGAGAAGGGGTGGGAGTGGGAGTTGAGGGAAATTGCCAAGGGAGGGAGAAGCACACCTCATCAACAAGGGTACCTGCATAATGACCATTTGTATACCTAACCCTGACTTGTACCCCACATCTTTAAAAAAAGGTCAAAGGTGACATTACAACTGACCCCACAAAAATACAAAAGATTCTCAGACTATTATGAACTTCCCTATGCATGTGCACTAGAAAATCTAGAGAAAATGGATAAATTCCTGAAAACATACAATCTCCCAAGACTGGAACAGGAAGAAATTGACATCCTAAGGAAACCAATCAAAACTCAGAAATTGAATTAATTTTAAAAATCTACAAATTTAAAAAAGCTCTGGACCAGATGGATTTACAGTTCAAGACTACCAAACATACAAGGAAGAGCTGGTATCAATCCTAATAAAATTATCCCAAAGAATCAAGTAGAAGAGATTTCCCCCTAACTCATTCTATGAAACCAGTAATCATCCAGATACCAAAATCTGATAAAGACAAAAAATCAACTACAGGTCAATATCTCTGATGAAATTAGATGCAAAAGTTCCCCCCAAAATACCACCAAACCACATCAAAAAAAATCATTCACCATGATCAAGTGAGCTTTATTCCTGGAACGCAAGGATAATCCAATATATGCAAATTAATAAGCATGATCTACCACATAAACAGACTTTAAAACAAAAATCATATTATCATTTCAAAAGACACAGAAAGAGCATTTGATAAAATTCAATGTTCCTTTCTGATAAAAACCCACAACCAACTAGCCATCAAAGAAACATACCTCAAAATGATAAGTGCCACATATGGCAAACATAACTGAATAGGAAAAAGTTGGAATCATTTCCCCTAAGAACTGGAGCACAGAAATGATGTTCATTCTCACAACTTTTATTCAACGTAGTACTAAAAGTCTTAGCCAGAGAAAAAAGGCAAGAGAAAAGGAGGAAGTCAAATTATCTCTCCTCACAGAGAATATGGTTCTATAACTAGAAAATGCAAAAGAGTCTGCCAGAAAACTATTAGACCTAATAAATGACTTCAGCAAAGTTTCAGGATACAAAATCAAAAACAAAAATAGACAAATGGGACATAATTAAACTAAAAAGCTCTGCATAGCAAAGGAAATAGTCAACAGAGATAATAGACAACCTACAGAGTGGGAGAAAATATTTGCAAACTATATGTCTAACAGGGGATTCATGTCCAGAATTCACAACGTATTTAAACAACTAGACAAAAAAAACTTACAAATAATCCCATTTTTAAAAGTAGGGGGAAAAATCAATATATATTTTTCAAAAGAAGATATACAAATGACCAACAAGCATATTTTAAAATGCCCATTATCACTAATCATCCAACAAATGCAAATTAAAAACAAAATTGGATATTATGTTACTCCAATCAGAATGGCTATTATGAAAAATACAAAAATAACTGATGTTGGCAATGATGTGGAAAAAATAAAATGCTTATACACTGTTGGTGGGAATGTTAATTAGTACAACACCTATGGAAAACTGTGTGGAGATTTCTCAGAACTACCATTTGATCCTGCAATAACACTACTTGGTATGTATCCAAAGAAAAAGAAATCATTATATCAACAAGATACCTGCACTTGTATATTTATCAAAGCACTGTTCACAATAACAAATATATGGAATCACCCTAAGTATCTACCAACAGAGTACTGAATAAAGAAAAGATTACACACACACACACACCCTATGGAATACTGCTCAGCCACAAAAAGAATGAAATCATGTTTTCACAGCAACATGGTTGAACCTGAAGGTCATTAACTTAAGTGAAATAATTCAGAAACAGAAAATCCAATACCAAAGGTTGTCACTTATGAGCAAGAGATAAATAATGGGTATACATGGACATAAAGAGTGAATAGTGGACTCTAGAGACTCGGGACGGTGGGAGGGTGGAAGGGGGAAAAGGGATGATAAATTATCTAATGGGTATACTATTTAGGTGAGGTCACCCTGAAAGCTCAGACTACACCACTTTGCAATATATCTGTCACAAAACTGCACATGTATACCCTAAATCTATACAAAGAAAAAAAAAGAAAATGTGGTGTATATATGCGTAATGGAATACTATGCAGACATAAAAGAAAACAAAATAATGTCTTTCTCAGCAGCATAGATGAAACTGGGGGCCACTATCTTAAGTGAAACAAATCAGGCACAGAAGGACAAATGTCATAAGTTTTTACTTAAAAATGGAAATTAAATAATGTGAACACATAGACATAGAGTATGAAATGTTAGACAATGAAGACTTAGAAAGATGAGAGGTTGGAAGAGGTGAATGATGAGAAATTACTTACTGAAAACAATGCATGTTATTCAACTAATGGATAAACTTAAAGCCCTGATGTCAGCATTATGCAATATACTTATTTTTTAAAACTACTCATGTACCCCATAAATTTATAGAAACACCATGGAATACTATGCAGCAATGAAAAAGAATAAAATCATGTCCTTTAAAGCAAACTGAATGCAGCTGGAGGCCATTGCTCTAAGTAAACTAACACAGAAACAGAAAACCGAATACCACATGTTCTTCCTTATAAATGGAAGCCAAATATGGAGTGCACATGAGCACAACAGACACTGGGAACTCCTAAAGGGTGAGCACAGAGAAGGGGGGCAAAGATCAAAAACAACCTGTTGTGTACCATATACACTATTTGGTTTTCCAGTTAAACAAAATCCCAAACCCCATGATCTCTCAGTGTAACAAATCTGCCCATGTAACAAACTTGCCCATGGAATCCTTGAATATAAAATTTTAAAAAGTAAATAAATAAATTCTTTAAAATATATAAGTATGTTTTATATACTCTTCTGTTTGTAAATTCGATACTTATATAAGGTTAAAACTTCATATGAAATAATAGACGTGTTGATAAGTATGCTAGTTTTGAAAAAAAAGAACAAAGGTAAATGACTTCCTCTCAGATTTTAAACATTTATAAAATAAATGTACAAAATCAATGTTATTTTTTAAAGGGTGGGGACAGACTGACCAATAAAACAGAATAGGTGTTTCTGAGCACCAGGGAAAAACTGCTACTTGATTCAGGAAGTATAAAATGTAGAGGAGGTAAGGAAGCATTTTTCAGAAAAATGTTTAGAAATATAGCCCACTCTGAAATATAAGTGCATACTACAGTATTTGCTAAATTAGTTCCCCAATAGAATTAAAGATAATAACCATAAAGATAATGTCTTTGCAAGCTTCATGTACTAGTCAAGGTTATTCAGAAAGATAGACCAATAAAATATAGATAGATATGGATGATAGATATAGATAGGTAGATAACAGATAGATATATTAACAGATAGATGTGTGTGAGAGAGGGAGAGAAATAGAGAGGGAGAGGACAGGGTATGTATTAGGGGAATTGGTTCATGTGATTATGGAGGCTGAGAAGTCCCATGACAGTCTGTATGGGAGCTAGAACTCTAGTATGCTGGTAGTGAGGCTCAGACCAAGCTTGAAGACATAAAACCAGGAAACTAAGTTTGAAGCCAAAAACCTGAGAACCCAGGGGGCTGCTGGTATACATTTTGGAGTCCTAAAGTCAGAAATGCTGAAGCTTTTATTTCCAAAGCAGGAGAGAAAAATGTATCCCAGCTCCTGGAAAGAGCTACCAATTTACTTTTTGTCTGTTTTTGTTCTATCTGGACCCACAGATGATTGGATAGTGCCCAATGACATTGAGGTGAATCTTCCCCATCTAGTCCGCTCAGACTTACATGCTAATCTCTTCTGGAAACACTTCATGCTAGTTATTCCCTAATCCAGTCAAGTAAACACCTAAAATTAATCATCACACAACATTTCTAGATTCCCTTGCCAAATAGTGAATAATTGGAGAGCAAAAGTGTTGGTACCCGGCCACGGAGGCTCACTGAACCTTAGAAATCAGGAGGGCCAAAGACCCCGAGACTGCTAGGACATGTTCGGGAGCTGTTGACACCATTACCTCCCCCTCCAATATTTAGCATATTTAACCAGAAATAACTCTGATGATCTAAGCATGGGGCTCTGAAACTACAGCAGGCATGGTTAACTATGAAAGTTCACTGTTTCTGTTTCTCACAGACTGCAGTCTTGGCCATTACATAAGTATAATTCCAACTCAGGTCACTTTCGAGAGCCTCAACATATTACAAGCCTTTTTGTATTAGAATCATAGGTTTGAGTTTAGTATAGATATATAGA